>SJYC01133140.1:0-66013 GCA_006408675.1 Madoqua kirkii
CATCAGACCCTTTTCCATTTTATTCCAGCATATTTCTTTAAAAGCCTTGATAGGGAAAAAATAAAACTTTCCTTTTCATCTTTTTGCTTTCAGTGTAAGTCCCATGTTTTCTGAAGTTAAAACCCATTTGGCTCTCTGCATTTTGTATAAGTTTAGTAATCTCGGGTATATGCAGGCCAGGGTCAAGTAGAGCATTCTACTCCTACCCAGTTTCATTTACACACACACACACACACACACACACACACACACACACACATTAATGTAGTTTTATACATTCATCAGTCTCAGAGACTGAAAATTGAGTTTTCCAACCAAAAGAATTTTGTTGGGTAAGGAAAAACAAACTCCAAACTTTGAGGAGTACTGTAAGTACCACCTTAAATAGAGTCTAAAGTGAAATCGCTCAGTTGTGTCTGACTCTTTGCAACCCCATGGACTGTAGCCCACCAGGATCCTCCGTCATGGGATTCTCCAGGCAAGAATACTGGAGTGGGTTGCCATTTCCTTCCCCAGGGGATCTTCCCGCCCCGGGGATCGAACCCGGGTCTCTCACATTGCAAGCAGACAATTTACCATCTGAGCCACCAGGGAAGCCCTAAATAGAGGCTAGGTACATAGGAACTATCAGCCTGCAGCATAATTGGATTAAAAATTAGGACAGCCCCTCCCCAGATAGCACCTTGAAAGTGGGTTTTTATAGAAGTGTTCTTGTTGGGTACACACAGAGCAGAGGTTTTTGTTCTCCAGCAGCCTTCCGATGCCAAAGACCCTCTGCCTGTTTCCTAGGGGTGACCTCTTAAACATGCAGCCGTATATAGTACCATGTTTACGGATACTTCCACAAGATAAAGTACCACAGCACAGAAGCATATTGTCCTAAATGCACCATATAGATCGCAATGCCTCTGTTTATGTGTAAGTGGTGAAAATAAATCAGTGATATCTAGACAAAGCTACACTTTGATGTATGGAGAATCTTACCACTACATGTTTATAGTATGATGGAGCCTATGGTGCCAGATAAGAGAAATGCATTTTGCAGGTAGACCTAAATCTTCAGACTGTTTTGATTTTAAACTGACCTGTCTCTTTTCATCATAGAATAGCTTCATGACCATAAATACAGGGAACTACTGACAGTATAACTCATCCCTTAAAAATAGTTTGCTCTTAGCAGCTATGACAGTTTTTTTTTTTAAAGAGGCTTTACTTACCCCAGACAAGGACAATGTATCTCAGTGGAATGAAGTACAGGATGACTGTGAATGCACAGAGGGCTACAATGGCCAGCCAGCTTAAGAACGGGACGGTCCAGTTGAAAGTACTGAATGAGAAAGCAACACATCAGCAATCTGAGCACTTCACACTTTTCTCAAAGATGAAAATGAATGTGATTCAAACTCTGGACTGCAGATCTAGTAAAGACTTATTTCTTTGGGGAAGAGATGCCAATGGTCGTGGGCTTTCCTAAATACAGGACCCAGGTAAGGGTGTTGACACCAACCCCCTCTATGCTGGCTGAGTTGACTTCAGGGTGTAAAGTCGTTGTACTACTTGGGTGACTCCCAAGGGTTTAGAAATCTTTTTCTACTTCTAAAACTAGTACTCAATCTTGTTTTCTCCAACTTCTCATAGAGGAGAATGCCCCTACCATTCTTTCTTCTGTGAACTCACACATAGGATTACCCACAGTGGAAATAAAATATTGCCAGCAATTGTCTGTAGACCTAAATCTTAACACTGTTGTGGAAATCCTCAGAACTTTAGAAATTCTTAGAAAAATACTTTCCACTTCAGCTATGTTTCAGATGGAACTAGAAATCAGCAAGGGGAAACTGTGTAAAAACTTTGTTCCCATCATTGCCCTCCTCCCAGCAGTGCATAGATAATTAGGAAGTAAGGTCAACACAGTATCTGCTGCTCTCCCTGCATTGTTTCAGCAAAGGAGAACATGGCATATTTAAAGACTACAAAGGAAGTTTAAGCTGGAAAAGGGTGGGCTTTTGATAATGTAGAGGGTTAGAGCCAGAGATGGAAGCAAGACTATTGACAAGGATAAAACATCAGAACAAAGAACAAAAGTGGGATCAACGAACAGAAGGAGAAGTTACAAAATAGTACCAAGAAGATGCAAAAGACTTCAGTGGGACAAAAAGAAAGGAAAAAATCATGACTAAAGGCAAACAACACGGAAAGAACAGATATTTTCAGGCTTTTTGTGCAGAACATCTGTAGTAAGTCTCTGATAGTTTTTAAGAGAAAGTGACAAAATTATAAACAGACTCACTGCGTGGAGCCTTCGAGGTCAGGTATATGAACCGTGTCTCCATTTACAGGCATACTACTGCCTCAGTGCTCGGCCTCCAAGGAGGAACTAACGTATGTTTGAGTGACTCTTTAGCATAATTTAATGAAAACAACCAAAATAAGTAGGAAATCTGTGTTCAAAGCCTAGATAATGTGACTTCAGGTGGTCAACCTCTCTGAGCATCAGCTTTCCTGGTATAAAAGGGGACAGCTTTTATTATATCCAGAAAGACAGTTAGTGATGGCGGTATGTTTAAGTGAATCTAGGTGGTGTTATTTAGAGCCATTAAGCTCTAGAAGTACTGTTCAGCACTTCTCAGCAGTAAGAAGGGCCCCAAAAACACTTAGAGAAAATATTGAAATTATACCATATATGGATGACTGTCAGTGTTTATTTCTTCTAATTTCCTAGTAATGGATGCTCTGTTCACTTGGACTGGGTTTTTCCAGAGAAGTCTGTAGTCCAATAAAAGATGTTTGTCAAGAGATTTTCTCAGGTACTACCCTTCAGCCTAATATGTATTCCTAATACAGAGTTATTCCTTAACTCTATGGCATATGACTTGCTTTTTGTCTTTCTCTAGGTCGCATCTCCTAATTTTACCCCCCCAACAAAAAAGCCACAGTTGGAACCAACCGGGTCGTCTTATTTTTAGTAACTCTTGGGGTCTGGCTTTTCTGTTGTGTATTTCTGTGTCCTGTGGCCAGAGTGAGCGTCCTGTAATTGCCACTAGGTAAGGAGCATGCCTTCCCTCCTCACTGACGCCTGTAGTTCCCTTGCTTCTGCCCGCTGTGGAGAGAACAGAAGGCTGAGGGTCTGTGTGCTCTCCCGTGGCTGAGCTCAGAGCCATCAGTCACACTATCCTCAGGCGGAAAACCCTCCTCCTAGGCAGCCTCACTGAAGAGCTCCCTGCGTTCTTATTCTGCTTGGAAGGATAAATGGCAATGAACACCAGTGTAGCTAGTGTCAGAGGAAAAAAAGACCGCCCTTTTTATTTCCACAGTGCATCATGGAATCTAAATCTAGAATGTGATCCTATACCATTCCCTCCTAAGAGATGCTATTCAAGAAAGTTCTGGGAGGATTATTTCATAACAAGATGTAATTATGGAGACTTCCATTTTGTACTTAAAGATTGCGTCTAAATCTGATTTCTAGATAGATCCATTTTATCCAATGTGACTCCAGGGGAGTTTGTCTCATTTTAGTAGTCCCAAGATAATCTATGCAGAAGAGAGAGTTCCTACAAGACTCACTAGATTCTATGCTATGTTCTTGTACCTCAGCCTGTACCTCTGTCTCTGTCTACCCCTTAGAAAGTTCGACCAAATCCAGTTTTCCCCAAGCCTGGTCCACAGCCACAACCTGGTTATTTCCTTCAACTGGCCATGGTCTCTACCAGTACCTGTCTGAGGTCTCCTAACACCCAGAGTTACAAAGAAGCCTTGCCCCTTCAGGCACTCACAATCCTGACCTCAGAGCTGACCCGGGTCTTCTGCTATAAATAAGATATTCCTTTTAGATAGTCCACACACTGTACCTCAGGGAAAGGACAACACCCAGTAGGGAAATGCCGCATTTAGGACTTTACACTCTGCTTCTGCAGATAGGTTGTAGAGAACAAGGAAACATTTCTTAGAGATGGAAATAACACGGAGAAGAAAGATGTGGAAATCAGTCTTTAGAAGTCTGATACTGAATGTTGCTTAAAAGTCCCATTTGGGAGTCAGGGAGGCTGTTGTGTCTAATGTGAGAAAGTGGAAACTCAGCACCTATGCATATGTGAAAATGTATTAAAAATTATACAAAATAAAATGCATTATGCCTTGAAACATGAAAGGCACCAGATGAATGACCCACACCTTTAGTTTAAATAATTTACTCCTTTCAATTTCTGTGTATGCCCAAGCATCCAAGTCTGCCGCACACTTTTGGTTATGAATAATAAACAATGAATAGAGATATGAAACTAGAAACATATAGGCTTATCCAGGTATAAAGCACCCCTTCTTGAACAGACCATTTAGAAATCAATATGCAGGCCAATTTCCATGTAGTTTAATGGCATGAGCCCTTAGTATACTTTTTACTGATTGTTAATTATAAATCTACCTTACCATTTTTATAATTAAACAGTTTTAAAATATATAAGATACAGTAAAATGCAAATTATGTTTCTTAATTTTACTTTTGTTTTCCGTGAATCTCTAATTCCTAACTTTTAAATTATAAAATTGTTTATTTTCAAATGACAAAGTGTTAATTTACTTCATCTATAATTATGATCTCAGCTAGTTAGAACTGAAAGAATATTTTCCAGGGTGCTACTTTTAATATTTTTTTAATTTAACTTTATTGATGAAACTGTAACTTGACCAATAATAAAATGCAGGTGTGTCTTGATTACCTGAAATCCTCATTTAACTCGGTTTTTTTTTTTTTTTCTATTGCAATTTCATATTCTAAGAACAAAGTCTCGCTGTGAAAATGTGCTAAAATTTAGGACGGTGTTATTTTTTTCAAAGCTACAAGTATGACTTCTTTCCAACCAATATGTTCTAAATTTCAAGGAGGAAATTGACAGAACTTTCATAAAACCAAAGACTGGCAGACACAAAGTAAATAATGATGAAACTGAGCAATAGATCACCCAGACGGAGTGTCCCCTGCCAGAAAGAATGTGGCATTTCACCCTCTGAGAAACAAATGGACACTGTCCCCCAGCAAGCCAGAGCTCGCACGTCAGCATCACTCACTTCTTTATCCTTTCGCCAAAGGAAGCTGCTTCATCTAGGATGTTCTGGACACTGATACATACCTCCTGGATGGCATAAATTTTATTTATAAATCCCTTTTTTTCACTGTCCTAAAACACAATAAAAAAGAGAGACTCTGTGTGAGTAAAGTATCTATAACCTTCAGGGCTTGAATTCTTTTCATTGTCAACACTTACATTCTTAAACTTAGATGGACTTCATTTTTCCATGGATATAAGTGGATGCATGCAGCCCCTGAAAATTTTAGATAAGAAGGGAGGTGGAGCAGGAAGAGCACAGCGTTGTAGACCTGTGTTAGGGTACGGGTGGCTGCAAACACAAGACTCAGATTCTGTGGCTCCTGCCCTGATGAACAGAAACATTTCAGCAGGGGGACAGGAAGCGTGAAGTGGTACGAGGGAGATCGGGTCTCAGAATGACCAAATCTGGAATCTCTGCCGACCCTGGGCCCACCATGACACGATACTTAGCAGAGCCAGTTTTCTGGCCTACCACCCACAGACCTAAGTTTGGTCTTGGCTCCAGATTATTTTAATAGCAGGGAATGCTCGGTGCAAATAAGAAGACCTGTGCGCAATGAAAACTGCACACACAAAAAATGTGTTTTTAATTAAAACCAATCAACTGAAATCCAGTAAGTGGACACTTCTAGACAGCACCTTAGGGACAGCAAAATACATAGCCTGGTCCCTGTCTTAAGAATAGAGCTACATCATGCTGTATTAGTCAGGGTTCTAACTAAACATTTTCCCCCTGTTTGTATTGAATTCTTCCTTTTAAAACTTGTGTTGGCCCTAAGCTGTGTGCTCCAGCTAATGGGTGATTAGTCAGGGTTCTAACTAAACATCTTCCCTCTATTTGTATTTGATTCATCATCTTAAAACTTGTGCTGGACCTAGGCAAAGCTGGTGTGTGCTCCAGTGAATGGGTGTGGATTGAGCATAAGGCACCCAGAGTGGTGTGAACCTAGGGGCTAATGTGCACATTTTGTAATTTTAGACCCAGCGGAAGAAATAATGGTGGCCTTTCATGATAGAAAATTCTGCTTAGTAGCCTGGCACCAAAGGCACTTGCCTAGGCTGTTTGGTGGAGACCATCCAACCCATGACTCCATTTCTCCATGCCAGCTTGAATCTCTGTGGAAATGTAGATCCAATTTCATTACTTTTAACTTCTTCTGAACACTTGCACACTGCCAGAACACTTGAGACCTCATGTGGCAGTCAGTGCTTGCTGGAAGCAGCCAGGAAACCAGAATAATAATGTCGTCATGTTGCACATTTACATACTGACTTTGATTTTAGCAGAGTCTAAAGCACTTTGCACTGTGAACACTTGCTGGGGCTGGCATCCTGCCACCTTGGAAAGTGAGGGCAAGTGAATGACAGGTGTGTGGGCAGCCTCCAAGGACAACAGGGTACAGTGGGACTGGGGATGTGGATGCCAGTTTTATAACATGATCTTTAGATACCAGTTACTTAGAGCCTTCACTTTAAATTTAATTCGCACAGGAGATACTGCCTACATGATTCATCTCACTTATGCCAAACGGACTGTCAGGCAATGAGGTAGATGAAATGCTTGAGGCTCAAAGTTTAGAGACACACTCTCGGAGTCCCCACTGTCTTCAAAAGTTGCCCTTCACTTGTCATTACAAACACGGGTGCATCAATTTCTGGTCTTTTTCCCCCTCCCCGGGAATAAAACAAAATGCATCCATTTCACCTATGCAGTTGTACATTTTAAAATAAAATGGACAACCAGTGGCTCCTTGTTCCTTTTATAATTGCAGAATTGGTCTGCTCTAATAATCTCCACGGCCTTCAGTGTTCTCCATCAAGCACCAGCTAAGTTCATTTACATCTATGAAGTAATGTGTTCTTACAAAATATTTTTCTACATCCAGAATAAATCAAGTTGAAGATGAAGCATGCTGGTTATACAATGAAAGTTTACTGAGAATAAACTCTAACCAGTCTGAAATTTTGAGGTGGTGAATAGTTCTTTCACAATAGCAATAAGGTACTTAGCCATACCTTAACAAGAAATGCACAGAATCTTTATTAAGAAATTAGAGATAATATATTTCTGCAATGAAAGACTAAATATTAAAAGAATATATTCTTTTAGTTGAACATAAAGGTTTAAAATTTCAATTTCAAGCAAATCCTAATGTGTTTGGTATAAAGTGAAATGGGGAGAATTTGATGAAGTATTTTAAAAATTTGTTTGGAACAGTATCTGTAGCTAAGCAATGTTTGCAGAAGAGAAATAATGAGAAAGCGTTTATTGTATCAGATATTTAAGTAATTAAAATATGAAAGATGAGCATTAAAAGAGGAATCGTTGTATGATAAAGCACCATAAATCCAATACTTATGATCTAGAAATTTAAAAGAATGGGAAATAAACGTGATATACAGCATAATCCTAACATTTTTGAAATGGGTAGGATGGAAAAATGATGAAGGAACTATGTCAAAATATTAAAAGTAAAATGGATGTTTGCCTTCCCCATGCCTTCCTATAATATTCAAATTCTTTGCAGTCAATATATATTACTTTTATAACCAGAATAGTTCCTGATTTTCTATAACATCACTATAAAAGTAATAGGGATAGAAGACATAAATGAATCAGCACTCACTGGACATGATTTTATACAGTTTATCTGTTTTTTCCTTAATTTATTTTTTTGTATTCTAAATTATTTTTAGAAAGAAGTAGAATGTAAACAGACACTCATTAGGCACCATAAAGTACTCTTCACAAAGCTCATTCAGTCCTCACCATCATCCTACAATGTATTTTTCCCTACTTTACAGAAGAGAAAACAGGCTTATGGAAAATGACAGCACTTGGAATTAGGACCACAACTAGCCAACTCCAGAGTCTCTTCTCTGCATGATACACTGTGACCCTCTCATTCTGCCCAAGATTTCAGTTCCTACCCAGGATCCCTGTGAGGATAAACAAGAAGAAAAGACTTGCAAAGATTTGGAAACTTATTACTGTAAATACCATGATCAGCAAGAAAATGAAATCTAGAATCTTGATTCAAAAATGAAAATTATAAGGTTATTAGAAACCACCAGATTTAACATTAATATGCAGTGTGCAAATATAAAATATGAGCCCTTCATTAATAAGATGTGTCATTTTAGGCATCTACAAAGACTATTTTTAGTAGATACTTTAAATCAAAGTACTAATGTTGAGTATTGGGTAAAGAGTTTTTAAAAATCTGCTCATTTAAAATTTTCTTTCTTCTGCATACCCATCCTACCCTCCCAGCTTGTCACTCCTCACCACCAAAATTCAAAATAAAAAAGTCTGGAGTGTTGGCAAATTTTGAAAAGGAAATGCTTTGGGATAAAATTTTTTATTTTAAAATCTTTCATCAAATTCTTATTCCTCCACTGAGGTCTCCAACCAATGAAGTAATTACTCTTTATATACAGTATATGACCCCAAACTGCAGTGGGTAATGGAATTGCTCTGTGTTGCTTTCCAGTATTTCATACTTTTTTCATTAATGTTCAATACTTTATTAGTAGAGAATAAATTGGTACATTTCTTTTATTGTCGTTTTTACTTTCCTTTATAAACCAGCCTGGATGGAAAAAAATATCATAGGGCAGTGAATCATTGAAAAGCTTGGAAATGACACTGTTTCCTTTTTTTTTTTTTTTAATGCATTATTAAGGTTTCTTTTCAAGATGTAAAAAGAAACTTACCTGTAAAATAGAACTATAACTCTAAATCTGAAAACATGTGAGATGAATATTATACAAGTTTTTTTCTAAATTCCATATGATTTAAAAAATCTAGTTATTTTCAATAGTCCACAAAATGTCAATAACTGCACCCCTGAAATATAGTGACTCTTTCATGTTCACCTATTTTACTATCATGTATCCCATTAGAAAATGAACTGGAATTTTCCAAAGAACTCTCTGGTCCCTAGCTGTGAGATATTTAGGAAACTCTCAAGACCTAAGGAATCAGTATGTGCTGCCATTCACAGATTCTGTTCCGAAAGAGAAGCAGCAAAGGTGATAGGTGTCAGGGGATGTGTGTTCTGTGGGGGTGGGTTCCTTGTGCACCCAGCTGCATCCCACCACAGTCACTCACACCAAAGAGGTCACTGTCAGTCCTGTTCACGTCAGAGAAAATGAATCTGTTGGACACCTGTGCTGTGTTCAACATAGCGGGCATGTAGAAAGTGTTGCTCAAAATATTGATGTTATAAAATTCAACTTATTTCACTTTCTAGGGTGAGAGCTTGTCTTAAGAGTGTAAGAGGAGAGTGCTGTGAAGTCTCATATCAGGATGAGCACAAAATAGAACTATCCTAGGAATATGTTCACTTTATGATCTTCTGGAGGAGGCATGCGGATTTTGCTTTTCCTTTAAAGTCCCGCTAGGTAACCTCGCAAAAGGTGAGCAGTAAGACTTACATTTGCAATGATACATAATCATGATAGTTTACTGTTGACTACAGCTCTTCTGTGAGCAAACACAGCACCAAGTATACAACTGTGTTTGGAATATGTTTATGTTTCATGTGATTTATTTTTTATGCTAAAGATGGTTTTAGTGTACAGCTTTCTTAGTTCAGTCAGTAAAATGCCCTGCAAAACCAACTTCCTCTCAGATCTATACTTCTAACCTATGGAAATGTTAGACATGAGGTATAGTTGAATAAAGGCACATCAAGCGGCAAAATGTTTTCTTTGTGGCAATATTCTTTTTTTTTCAGGCATAGAAACCTACCTTGCAGCCTTAAATCTAGAATACTGAAATTATCAGAGAAATCAACAACTCACAGGGACTCTTGACTACTGAATCTTACCTCCGTGTCTTATTCAGTTTTTATGATATCAGATCTTACCCAGGTTACTGGGTGCTGTAGCTCTTTTTCCAATATTCACCTTGAAAATAGGAGCCCTCCATTGAAATATTAAGTGTCCCAGGTGTGGTTAAGGTTAAGAAGACAGATGGGGGTGCTTCTCTGGTAAAGAATCCTGCCAATGCAGAAGAAATGGGTTTGATCCCTGATCCGAGAAGATCCCACATGTGGAGCAACTAAGCCCACGCACCACAGCTGCTGAGACTGTGCTCCAGAGCCCAGGAGCCGCAACTGCTGGAGCCCACGCACCTTGAGCCTGTGCTCTGCAACAAGAGAAGCCCCCAGAATGAGAAGCCTGCACGCCACAGCTAGAGAGTAGCCCCCACTCGCTGCAACCAGAGAATAGTCTCTGCAGCAACGAAGACCCTGCACAGCAGAAAATGACAGAATTAAAAGAAAAATAAAGTCTGTTTTGTCTGAAGTAAGTATTGCTACCCCAGTGTTTTAAAATAAAAAAGACAGATGGACACCATTTAAGACAGTATATTTTCTTTTAAAAAGTAAGAAGTATTGTTACTCCATTATTTTAAAAAAAAAAATGGACACCATTTAAGACAGAATGTTTTCTTTTAAAAAGTAAGAAGTATTGTTACCCCCATTGTTTAAAAAAAAAAAAAAAAAAGATGGACACCATTTAAGACAATATTTTCTTTTATAAAAGTAAAACAGTTCTCAAAAATATTTATGTTTCATAGTTTTAAAGAGGGCTAAGTTAAATAAGATAAGCCACATAGAGCTCTTAGTACAATATCTGGTGCAAATAACTGCCCCATAGCAGAAGTAGTATAGCAGTAAAACTTGGGATACAGTTCCTTATCAAGATAACTCTAATCATTTTTATCTATTTTTGCTCCTCTGAAACAAAATTTTGAAATATTAGAACTCCTCAATATATCCAGAGGAAGGTAGGGCAACCCACTCCAATGTTCTTGCCTGGAGAATCCCATGCACAGAGGAGCCTGGTGGGTGACGGTCAGTCCACAGGGTCGTATGCCTAAACAAATGAAACTTCTTATGCATGTTTAGGCGTGTCCCAGATGGCTTCATGTCAGCTTGTCAGATTCCATTTTACAGAGTGATATTAGTTTCTTTATAATGTTACATTGAGGGTCTTTTTTTCCCTCCTTCTGCTGACTTTACATGTTTTCTTTTTTTTTTTCCCCCAGAATGAACATTTACCTGGTCTTAATTTTTTTGCTTCCTCTATTTAGTATACTTCACTCTCCAGTACTCATTTTCTACAGTACAATTTTTAATCACATTTGGTTGTGCCTCACCTCGTTACATTCTGCATGTAACTTTAAAGGTGATTGCAAAATAACAAAAATTTGGAAAGCGCTATCCCTTGGGCCAAGCAATGAAAATGGGCATTTAAAAATGGCAGCTGGCACTTAAAGGGGGTGATGAAAGCCAGGAAAGAAAGAAGGGAAGAAAACAAGGGCAAAGAAAGGGAGGGAGGCAGAGAGGGAAGGCAGGAAGGAAGGAGAGAAAAGGAAAAGGACGAAAGAGCAGAAAGAGGAGACTGAAGGAAAGAGAAAGGAAATAGGGGAGAGGAAAACTTGAAGAAGGGACGCCCCACGGGACAGGAGGATGGGCAGATAAAGAGCTTGGGGGTGAATATGAGGAATGAAAGTGAATGTTCTTGAAGATGACTTGAGGCCAGGCAAAAACGAAATTGTTGACTACCCACCTTAAGTTCTAAGTTTTTTATTATTTGTAAAAAGGCTATACATAAAATGTTACATTTCCATTAAATATAAATGTAGATAAACCTTACAGAAAGTCCCCGGGGGGCACAGATGAAGAGCGAGAGTTCCCTGGAGCCCAGTTTCTTGGCTACTCAAAACCCTCGAGGGATCTGCCAGTCTCCCTCTCTCTAACCATTTAAGAAAATTCCTTGTAACTGTCCAGTTAGTTCATGTAATCTCTTGAAAGATTAGGGCTATATATCAACGTCAAAACCTTTGACTAATCTCCTTGCCAGCAGGCAGGAAGTACACTTTCCAGGGGGCGGTCCTATAGATGATGCCATCTCAGGGCGCTCTTTCCCAGAAGCTCTGCTTTCAGATGGACTCTCGAGGGAAAGGGCCACAAGGCCTGGCTCCAGGCTGACCTCGATAGAAGCCACAGCAGAAACCCCGAGGCTGCTATTCCCAAATAACCAGACAGGAAAAACAGTGGCAAAGGAAACCTTCACCCAGGACAGTCCAAGTGTTGAGATAAGAATTCTGCAAAGTCAGAATGCATGCACTGTAGAAAGGTTTAGAAAATGTGAATGCACACTCAGGATTATGGTGGCCTAAGACAAGTCCTGTCCTTAGGACCCTTTGGGAAAAAAAAAAAAGGTTAAATTAGGTGCCTCCTAAAAATCCCTTCTGGTGATGATTAGCCAGTTTCCAGAGGAGATAGCAAGGGTGTGGAATAGCCTCTGCCCCCCGGGGCTATTTGGCTGATTCATCTGAGGACAACGTTTATTTGAGGACATGGCCAGGAATAGTTTCTCCTGCACTTTCTGTGGGTCCAGTCCTGTCAGCCTGAGTAGGGTGCAGAAGCCTGGGCTTGCTTCTGACTCTAAACAGCAGTGCCAGGAGAGCTCTTCTCTATCCCAGTTTCTAATGAAAAAGTTGTGTGTACATGTGTGCTTAAAAGCTCTTTCAAAATCATTTGTTTCATTTCCAGATGTGTTTTTAAATCTGACTGGAGTCCAAAGGCACAGCTCTGGGGGGCAACTGAGTTTAGGGAAGGTTGTAAACCTTCTAGACAACCACAGTCTTTAGTTCAGTCGCTCAGTCATGTCCGACTCGTTGCGACTCCATGGACTGCAGCACGCCAGGCCTCCCTGTCCATCACCAACTCCTGGAGCTTGCTGAAACTCATGTCCACTGAGTCGGTGATGCCATCCAGCCATCTCATCCTCTGTTGTCCCTACTCTCGATTTCTGGCTAACTGGCTCTTTGGTTAACCCTAGTTCAGGTTGTGCTTCCATTATGGCCTTAACTGTATGATTCTGAGCAATTTACTTATCTTCATCTGTAAAATGGGGATAATTATGGAGCCTCCCTCCCTGATGGTTATAAAATTGAGTTTAAACTATTTAAAGCACTTACCGCAAAAGTGTAGAACACAGAAAGTGCTCAGTACATACGAGCCATAATGTTACTTAACAGTTTGAAGAGACTGAAAAGGAAGCACTGAAAAACTTTTAAATGATAATTTTTATTAAATATTCATAAGGATGAGAATTTTCTCCTCCGTATTTGTGATACCGAAGGAATACTATGTTTATATAATTTCTTTGTCAGTAAATACAATCAGGTTATCTCTGATTGTATCATTTTACAGAAGCATGTATTGATTTACATGATCTTTGCAACAGTCACACAAGGGTGAAGGGTGGTATTATCCTCATTCCCTACATGAGCAAACCAAGGACCAGATGCCTTTCATCCAACTCAGACTTCTAGCCCCAACTATGCTCACTCTCGTTCGGTGCCCCTAGCCCTATCTGTCCTCATCTGAGATACGGGATTTGAAAAATGAGGAGTTAATTCATCTCTTTCCAGTATTCCCTGCCTGCTGAAAGCTGCACAGTCTCTAAGGCTGAAGTCAGTCATACTCAGCAAAGCACACACCTTTTTCTCATGTGATTTTTATCTGTCAGCACTTACGCAGGTAACACTTCCCATTAGAATCAGTGGTTTTTTTCTTCAACAAGCCTCATGGAGGAACCAGAGCCAGGATTTATTATTTTCTCTTAAACAGCACAAGCTTTGCTGCCAATCTACTTACCAAAAAAAAGTAGTTTTAAAAAAGATTCCTTTTACTAACTATAAAAAAAAAAAAAAAAAAAAAGCCTTATACATGAAGGTATGGAACCCTGGAAGATGTTTTCTTGAATAGATTTGTTGGAAATCGTTCACCTTGTATAGGACTTCATTAAGCATTTTTAACCTATCTTCCCACTTGGCTGGCAGGGGCAGGTGGTTTCCCCATGTTATGGATAAGGAAAGGGAGGCTTGGAGAAGTTAGGGTCTCATTACTCTAGTTAGAGTTCCTGGGATTCCAGGTCTCATGACTGAAACTGGACTCCTTTCAGGTCACTGTCAAAAAGCCATCAAGTAACATATGGTATTTCTTCACTACATTGTTTTAGATATTTAAACTTGGCTCTTCCCGAAAACGAATCTTGAGTTTAATCAAATTGTGTGAGCAAAGAATCATATTAGTGTTATAAAAGCAACACTCTCTGTGACATCTCCAAGACCGAGTAAGGATTACTTTGTGAAATCCGGAGGCTATTTTTCTTTACAAATATTTTGCAAGACAAACTTGTACCTTTCTTAAAAAAAAAAAAGAAAGCACATCTGTTGTAAATTACTCCCTTAGTGAAAGAGAGAGAATCACCCTCCTTTCTTCCCATCAGAGCTTAAAAGAGATTTGTTGACATATTCTAAGGCCGGCATAGACAAAACAGCACAGGAAGGAGGAGGCGGTCAGCAGGACCAGGGCTTGGCTCTGCTTAAACTAATTCCACATGCCCCAGGAACCATTAGCTGTTTTTTATTTCCTGCTCTAAAGATCTGTAGTGAAAATAATCTGGGGTAGGGAAAAGCTGCATTTATTTTTTTTTCCCCCAACAAGATGCTGTGTTAGCAAATAGAACATATGAGCCACCTTCAGCAAAGCAAGGTCTTTAATAATCCATTTTTCAAACACTACTGGTATTTCCTTTCCAAACAGAGATGGACTGCGACTGGAATCAATTTTATCATTTGTACGGTTACAATTGCCAAGTTTCTGGAAATAATTGCCATTTAAATACTGGATAATATTTTTTTATATGAAGCCAACAACAGTTTTATTGCTATTTAATTTCTGTGATTTGTTTGCTGTAAGTTTTCAGGGTTCTGAGGACACGATGTTTGGGGATAGAGAAAGGTCTTAAGAACAATGGGAAAATGCAATGTCAAAATCATGTTGCTGGCCTGACCTGACTTGAATCCACCAGACAAGGGAGATCAGCATTAGGAAAAACTAATTTGTTCCACCATTTGGGGCTTTTCTTCCTAAGTTTCCCTATAAACTGGATAATCCAATCTGTGCGCTCAGTCATTCAGCTCATTCAGTCGTGTCCAACTCTTTGCGACCCCTTGGACTGTCGCCCACCAGGCTCCTCTGTCCATGGGGATTCCCCAGGCAAGAATACGGGAGTGTGTTGCCATGCCCTCCTCCAGGGGATCTTCCCGACCCACAGATTGAACTCAGGTCTCTCCCACTTTGCAGGCAGATTCTTTACTATCTGAGCCACCAGGGAAGCCCATAATCTAATATAATCCACCATTTCAGACCTGGCCATAATGTAGCGTTGAGAACAAAATTGAGAACTTAATTGTCCACTTTAAGAAGACAATAGGGCTCTTCAATGAAATTCAACAAAACAGAGGCAATGTGGGTACAAATAAAGGGCCTGCTGAACTTGAAGGGGACTGGCCCCTCTTCTTTATCGATGCCATATGTAGCACGTCCCTGAAAAACAACTTTGTGCTTGACGGGATGCTGCTGATATATGAGGTGGGCCCACCCTCTAAACCCCTTTCTTACTGCAGACTAAATCACAAAAACAGGCTCATCCTGAAATCAACCTGGAAGAAAACAACAAAGGCCCACTCTGTCACACTGATAGCTCCTGGGCCTGTCCTAATCAGCAGATGGCTGATTAGGACTTGAATCCTGCTGTGCGCTTTACAGCCGCGCAAACCTGTACAATTTACTCAGCCTCTCAGATACTCAGTTTCCCCACCAGTAAGACGGAGATAATGTCTACCTGAACGTTGATATGGGAACAGAAAGAAATGTACATAAAGCCACTTGTGCGTTAGTAGATACTATATACTGATTAGTTTCCTTCTCCCCACTAATTTTCCTTCTTCCCAAGGGGAAACATTTTCTTCTTCTTCTTCTTTTTTTTTTGCCTAATTTCCCTTTCTCTTATTGTCTTTTCTCTTTTCTGAGTTTTAGAAGCCGGCTGATCATTATTAACTTCATTCCCAGGGGCACTAGTGGTAAACAACTCCCCGTCAATGCAGGAGACAGGAGAGACTTAGGTTCAATCCCTGGGTCAGGAAGATTCCCTGGAGAAGGGCCTGGCAACCTACTCCAGTATTCTTGCCTGGAAAATCCCAAGGACAGAGGAGTCCCACGAGCAGGCTACAATCTATAGTGTCACAAAGAATCGGACACAACTGAAGCAACTTAACAAAACATTTGAGCAGTATTCTGTTTAGCCAAATCTCAGTCCATTTCCTTTATGCCTTCATTTGATAAATACTTAACTGAATACTAACTACATGTAAGACACTGTTCAAAACTCTGGGCAAATGGTAATAGCAAGATGGTGCCAAACAAACATGTAGGTAAATGAAGAAGAAAAATTGCAGAAAGTGAAAATGGTAATGAGCAGAGTCAAAACAGATGCTTGGGCTGGAGAGTGACTCAGAGGTGTAAGGGCTGCTTTGGGGACAAACTTCATCCCTGAGACCCACTTAGGTCGGGAAGATAGAAATTCCTCTGGGCATTTCGGACACACAGAATTTCACTCAGAGAAGCGATTGCACTGAGAATAAGCATGTGACAGACATCAGACACCAGCGAAGCAGGAAGCCACTCCCAGAGGGAGGGGGCGTCATGGGGCCAGATGCCAGACCACGTGGATGGGCCAGGCCAAGAGCTGGAGCCGTGGTCGAGACTGCTCGGCGGTACTCAGGATTATGCAGGAGAGGATGTCTCTGGAAAACGTCTCCAAAGGTGGTTTGGGGACAGTGGGGAGGAACAAAGAGGAAAACACAGAAAGAAGGAAATTCTCCCGTTTTCTTCTTTCTCCCTTCCTTTCAGGACCTCCCGTCAGCCAGGTCCCCCCAAGCCATTGTCAAGCCATTGTCAAGAGAGCTGGAAAAGCTGGTGTGTGGGAGAAGGGGTGGGGGAGACTGATCTGGAAGCCAAAGGCTGACCACTGGAACAAGGCGGGAACTCACCAGGGAAAGAGCCAGGGAACCAGGACAGACGATGCACAAGTGCTGAGGAGAAACAAACTGAATTCCTCTGCGGAAACAGGATGCCCAGCGCTGAGAGCCACGTGGAGAGCAGAGCGGAGCAAGAAGGTATCAGAAAAGCGCAAGTAAAAGTGAGCAGCGGCGATTTTATTCCAGGCCTGATGGGAAGCCATGGGAGAGTTTCAGGCAAAAAAAAAAAAAAAAACAGAATCTAATTTACATTTTAAAAAGACTATTTAGGCATAATGGAGACTAGGAGATGAGGTTATTGTTGCAGTCCACTAGGGCATGAAAGCTTAGACCCAGGTAGGCAGATTCAGGATGTTCTGCAAATAAAGTCATCACAGACTTGATACTAGTTGGATCTGCGAGGTAAGAAAAAGAGAAAGAATTGCCTGTATTCTTGGTTGAGGGACCCGGTAAATGAGGCTGTTTTTGTTTATTGAACTAGACGAAGAGTAGAGAATAGCAAACTTAGGGGAGAAAGGAGATGAAGGGATGCATTTGGGCTGCAAAAAATATGCCTCTTAGATATTCAGGAGGTGACATCAATAGCTCGATGGAGGTACGAGTCAGGGCTGGAGATACAGATTTGGAAGTCTGTGGTAGGTAGAAGGCCCACAGAGTCCTGGGAATAAGAATCACCCAGGGACAAGACAGAGTTCCAGGGCACAACAAAACGTGGCTGTCAGGGAGACCAGGAGGAGCCAGCAAAGGAGACGGAAAAAGACTGAAGTAGAAGAAAAATGAGGAAGAGGCATCTCAGAAGTTAATGGCAAGTGTGTTGAGAAGGAGGAAGCGGTAATCTCTCTGAAACTCTGCTTCAACAAGGTCAAGGAGCCCCTTTCCGTGGGTTTTTCACCAAACGGAGTTTACTGACAAAAGCAATTTCAGTTCAGCGGTGGGGACAGAAGCTTGGGGTGGATGGACTGGGCAACGAGTGAAAAGCAGACATGTTGCAAACAACACTCTCAGAAAGTCTGGTTGTAAAGAGGTGCTAAAAAATGGGGACGGGACTGGCGAGTATATGCATGGGGTCAAAGAGGGATTTTGTTTTAAGATGGGAAATGCAGCCTTACTCAAATGGTGATCTGCATTTTAGCAAGATCCCTGGGTGATGCATATGAAAGGTAAAGTTTGAGAAGTGCTCTACTACCCTGTAAAGAATCTGCCTGTGATGCGGGAGACCTAGGTTTAATCCCTGAGTTGGGAAGATCCCCTGGAGAAGGGAAAGGCTACCCACTGCAGTATTCTGGCCTGGAGAAGTCCATGGGGTTGCAGAGTCAGACACAACTGGGCAACTTTACTGCTACCATGCATTACTTGCTCTCGGAATGATACAGTGCAGAGGAGAAGGGGATGCTGCAGAAAAAGGGGCACCCTCCGCAGGTTGACGTGTGTGGGAAGGGATAGGACAAGGCCCCTATGGAGGGAAGGGCAGAGATATCTCCCGCCTGTGACGGTAGGGAAAGTAAGAGTGGCAGGAGGCAGGTCTGAGATTTTGGCCTGAGACTTTGGTGGAAGAAAGACATGACGATGTGTGGGTTCCTAATTGCTTCTGTTCTCTCACCATGTGTGTGCAGGTGTGCTAAGTTGCTTAGTCATGTTCGACTGTGTGACCCCATGGACTGTAGTCCGCCAGGCTCCTCTGTCCATGGGATTCTCCAGGCAATAATACTGGAGTAAGCTGCCATGCCCTCCAGGGGATCTTCCCGACCCAGGGACTGAACCCACGTTTCTTACATCTACTTGCACTGGCAGGCAGGTTCCTTACCACTGTGGCCACTTGGGAAGCCCTTTCTCAACGATACAGGTAGAAAAGTCATTTGCGCAGTGTGAGCTGGAGCAGGGCCTTGGTAGAGGAAGCTGGTGGCGAGGCAGTGGGCGTGAAAGTGTCTTGTCACCAGGAAATACACTGTCTTTCTCAGGTCTGTTCACAGGCCCTGTCGGGTGATTTATTTGAGCTCTGCACCCTTCTCCTTGCTATTGATTTTGCACTTCTGTCTCTTTCCCTGCCTTCATAAAATAAGAATTTTATCCATCTAGCCTAGCTAGTCTTTCATTTAACCCCTTTTCATGAAGCTTGAAATGACGTCACATACCTTACTGTTAAAACATCTCAACTCGAATTTTGTTTCATAGCCACAATTTGCTCCTCTAAGGAAAATAACAGTCTTTTCTTTGGGATCGACCCCCCAGCAGAACTGGCAATTGAGCCTGTGCTTGAGCTAACCTGGTGCAGAAGAACAGAAAGACAGGGCTCTTTTTTTCTTTCTTTCCCACCAATTCCTGCTCTTTATTCCTGGCTCTCTTGATTTCTTAGAAGACCAAAGACAGATCTTGACTAACTGAACAAAACAATCTAGAACTTGGCCGGATCACAGGTAATTAAGGTGTGTTTCATTATTCTGGTGGCTCAGTTGGTAAAGAATCTGCCTGCAAAGCGAGAGACCTGGGTTCAATCCATGGGTTGGGAAGATCCCATGGAGACGGGAAAGGCTACCACTCCAGTATTCTGGCCTGGAGAATTCCAGGAGCTCGTGACTTTCACTTTCATTATTCTGGTGGGAAGGCAGGAGATCAGTCTCTAAAGTATGTGAATAGCCCCATCAGATTTATATTTGCTGCTCCAAGAAGAGAACTGGTTGGTTTTCAGATGCATTTGCATCCAACTGATAACAGTAAAGGGGAAAAAAGATTACTATTGTCCCACCTTGTTCTAGCTTTAGCAAAGTGCATTATACTTGGCCTGACTCTTGAAATAAACATCTTTCAAGTCTATATTCTGATTGGGCCTTCTACCCCCAATCCTCTTTGTGCCAGAGAGAGAGTGAAAGTTGCTCAGTTGCGCCCAACTCTTTGCCACCCATGGCCTGTAGCCCGCCAGACTCCACCGTCCACGGAATTCTCCAGGCCAGAATACTGGAGTGGCTAGGAGCGTTCCCTTCTCCAGGGGATCTTCCTCACCCAGGGATCGAACCCAAGTCTCCCCCATTGCAGGCGGACTCTTTACCATCTGAGCCACCAGGGAAGCCCTGCTGTCAGAGATGCCAGCATCAAGAAGAATGAGGAGGGGCTGCTCCAGTGCAGAGGGCCCAGGTTCAGTCCCTGCTCAGGGAACTAAATCCCACACGCTGCAACGAAGAGTCAGCATGCCAGAACAGAAGATCCCACTGTGTGATGCTTGCTCCCACAATGCAGAACTGCCCTAAGCAATACACAAACAAACGAGCAAAGCTACTCAAGTTTTTATCATTGTCGTGTTCACAAAAGTATATCCATCTTTTGATTTCTTTTCAACCATTAAGAAATGTAAATGTTGGGCTTCCCTGAGAGTCCAGTGGTTAAGATTCCATGCTACCACTGCAAGGGGCACAGGTTCAATCCCTAGTCAGGGAACGAAGAGCCTACATGCCACAGATAAATAAATAAAATCAGGAAAAGAGCCCCCCATCCTGCCCCAAAATGTAAAAGTTAACAAGAAAAAAATTAAAATCATTCTAAACTTGGGGGTCATACAAAAAGAAGCAGTAGATCAGATTTGACCTGCAAGCAGTAGTTTGCCAGCCAAGGCTCTAGACTGAAACTTTACAAACCCCGTCTCCTTCATTGCAGGCAGATTCTTTACTGGCTGAAGCACCAGGGGAGCCATTAAGGACATCTTAGGCTAAATTCCTAACTTAATGTTCTATGTCTAGCTGTGAATTAAGATTCTGATTGCCTGGTGCCAACTAAAAAGATAACAGAGTCCAGCCAATGAAATATAGTCACTGCTGCCTTCAACAAACCTTTCATGCAGGGTGATAGTCTGTGAATCTAAAACTTTTAGAGGTCAGTTGTTCTCAACTTTGGTTGTCTGCTGGAATCATTGGAGGAGATTAAAACCCCCCATGTCTGAATCAGTTACATCAAGACCCAGAAATCAGTATTTACATCTCCTTAGGTAGTACTCACTTGGACAGCTCGCTTGGGCAGTTCCCAGGTATTTCAGTAGATAGACAAGCCTGAGAGCACTTTTATCAAGAGAGGGGAAGGACTGGTCTTCCTGAAACTGCAGAATAGGCAATAAGGTTATTTCTGTTTGCTAATAAATGTTTGTTTAGTAGTAGCTTCATATGTAGGAGAAATTGGTCTGACCTTACTTTCATTATAAAAGGATGACGAGGTTTCTAGAGGAGTAGCTAACATGCACATACACCTCAAGTATAGCAAACAAAGCCATCGAAAAATGAAAAAGAGACGACCCACGGAAGGGGAGAAAATATTTGCAAATGATGTGACCGAAAATACAATGCTGTGTTGTATATTTGAAAGTTGCCTGGAGTGTAGATCTCAAAAGTTCTATATGTGTGATATGGATGTTAACTAGACTTATTGCAGTGATCATTTTGCAATATTTCAATAATTTCAACAAATATTGAATTATTATGTTATATACCTAAAACAATTACCGTGTCAATTATACCTCTATTAAAAAAATAAAATGAGCCAGATATTACAGGTATGGAAACTTATGCATAAAAAAGGTTACACATTTTTAGGAGAGGAGCTGGAAACCTAAGTTTGTCTGATGGGACCACAGGCTGTTTACCCACTAGGGTCTGCCATGTCAAGAATGGGGACTCAAGTCTAATACTCCTGCTCACCACACTGCCTAACTTTCTGAAAGTATTGCAAGAGGACCTAGAAACAAATCTGTTCCAATATTCTTTATTTATGAGCAGAAATACATCCAGAGAGGTAAAATGACTTTTCTAAAATGACCAAGAGAGTTTGTGTTAGAAAGGAAGGGCCATTCATAGCTTGGATTTTCCAAGGTTCATGAAAAGAAAGAAAAATGTAGCAATCAAATTTTTTCCTTGGAACCAAAACATGGGGATTGAGGGAAAGAAGAACTCCTTTTTAAAAATTTGTATATATGATATTCCGAGTTGGTGATGGACAGGGAGGCCTGGTGTGCTGCGATTGGGTTGCAAAGAGTCTGACATGACTGAGCAACTGAACTGAAGCGTGTCTAAATGCATTAAAGGTGAGGTGGTGTTTTATACCCCCTACCATTTTTCCAGGGGACCCCAACTGATGGTCCACAAGCTGAACCTAGATGTGCTTTGATTTCCTCCCCAGAGCTCTCCTGGCAATAACTGTCCAGAGTTGAGAGGAGGGACCCTTTTTTAGTTGGCATGCTCAGTTCACTATAGCTCCCAGTGGTCCCCCATTTTTGTGTAACTCAACCTTAATTGTCTATGTGACCTTGGAAACATCTTTTCCTCTCCCTATAGGCCAGATCTTCATCCTTTGAACTGGGATGGGGGTATTGATTATATTGTATTTTGTTGATCACCTGCCTCCTCTCCCTAGAAGGTAAGCTCTGGGAGGGCAGGGATTGTAGTCTGCTGTTCAATGATGTCTACAACAGCACCCGTGCCTGCAGTGTAATGAGTGTTAAACAAACATTTAAGGAGAGAATAAATAATCCTTAAAAAAAAAGAATCCTTAGGCAAAGGGGTTAGAGAAACCTTATTTTTTTTAATTGGAATATTATTGCTTTGCAATGTTGTGTTTGTTTCTGCTGTACAGCAAAGTGGATCAGCTGTATATGTATATATATATGCCCCTTTCTGTATTTCCTTTTCATTTAGGTCATCACAGAGCATGGAGCAGAGTTCCCTGTGCTATGCAATAGTTTCTTATTAGTTATTTAATTCATGTGAAAAGTAAAAGTGTTAGTTGCTCAGTCATGTCCAACTCTTTGCCACCCCATGAATTGTAGCCTGCCAGGCTCCTCTGTCCATGGAATTTTCCAGGCAAGAATATTGGAGTGGGTTACCATTTCCTTTTCCAAGGGATCTTCCCCACCCAGGGATTGAACCTGGATCTCCTGCATTGCAGGCAGATTCTCTACCATCTGAGTCACCAGGATATCTAGTTTATACATAGTATCAATAGTATATATATGTCAACCCCAATCTCTCAATTCATCCCACTACCCTTCCCCACTTGGTGTCCATACGTTTGTTCTCTGTGTCTGTATCTCTATTTCTTCTTTGCAAATAAGTTCACCTATTCCAAGGGATCTTCCCCACCCAGGGATTGAACCTGGATCTCCTGCATTGCAGGCAGATTCTCTACCATCTGAGTCACCAGGATATCTAGTTTATACATAGTATCAATAGTATATATATGTCAACCCCAATCTCTCAATTCATCCCACTACCCTTCCCCACTTGGTGTCCATACGTTTGTTCTCTGTGTCTGTATCTCTATTTCTTCTTTGCAAATAAGTTCACCTGTACCATTTTTCTAGATTCCACATATGTGTGTTAATATATGATACTTGCTTTTCTCTTTCTGACTTACTTCACTCTAGATGACTATCTCCAAGTCCATCCACATCTCTGCAAATGGCACGATTTCATTCCCTTTTATGGCTGAGTAGTATTCCATCGTATATATGTACCACATCTCCTTTATCCAGAAATGGAAAAACTAAGGCAAAGTAGCCATTCTATATCATGATGGTGATGGTTACACATTGTGTACAATTACCAAAAGTAATCAAACTATTCACTTAGAGTTAAGTTTTTATATATGTAAATAATAACCTAAATAAGAAGATGAAGCTAATATACATTCATAATTAAAATTAATTTTGCCAACTTCCTGATAGTTTTTCCTGACCTTAGCAATTATCGCCTTGTACTGGGGGTTATACATGTCAGGGGGGTGCTGAATGGTTTATATTTCTTATCTCATTAATTCTTGGGTGTGAATGTGAAAGAAAGTGAAAGTGAAGTCGCTTAGTCATGTCCAACTCTTTGTGACCTCAGGGACTGTAGCCTACCAGGTTCCACCATCCATGGGATTTTTCCAGGCAAGAATACTGGAGTGGGTTGCTTGTCTAAACCACTCAGGTGCATTTTTTTTGTCTTTCTATCACTGTCAATAAAATTTTACTTAGGACTAACTAGGGTTTAATTTTTAAGTGCATGAGCAGGCTGTGGCTTCACCTTCTTGCCTAGAAAGGTTCAGGATGTATTTATTAATTGCACCCAGGAAGCCAGTCATGAATAATTTATTTCATCCTCCCAACAACTTTTGAGGAGGGTCTGTCATCATTCTCACTTCCCAGATGCTGAAGCTCGAATCAAGCCCTGGTGTGTCACCAGCCAGAGTGACGCAATGGGAGGCAACAGGGCAAAGATGTGACCCGAGCAGTGTGAGCCCCTGGGGTTGTTTGCTTAATCTCCACACCAGACGGCCTCTCAACCAGTGACACAGTCAGACTGCTGAGCTGGTGTGCGTGGGAACCAGGGTGTGACCCTTGCAGAGATGACAAAGGATGATTTTCCTGATGCAGTGGGCATCTCCAGACCAGGTGGCCTCAGAAAGTGGTCTGTTCCCTGCCACGTTATCCCAGTCTGTTGTGGCAGCTGGGGTGAGAGGCAACATGGGCACCTAGGAATTGGCACCATCACTGGGCAAAAGCCCATCTGCAGGACCCCAAAGCACCTGAGGACTGAGAAAGGGGCTATTTGACATAAGCCTCAGCTATCCTTTTCAATATTGAAAAATGTTTTCAAGGTGTGTTTACCTCCTTGGTCCTTAACATTGCTGTAGAGTGGAGAGAACCTTCAGGAATTTCACTGGTACTCTTTGGGCCAATCCAGCATGCTGTTTCTGTCTCTCTCTTTTTAATTTTACTGTAGAGCATTCCACTGTTCCCTCCCAAAGAACAACTAGTCGATGATACTTTTAAACTCTTGAGTGTCAGGGCCTGATTGAAATGCAGGCCTATCCCTCCGCAAGAGACAAACACAAGTTGCCACATCTTAACTCCTTATGAAGGTAATTGGGACAAATTAAACCTGTAATGACTTTCTCAAGATAACTTGAGGTTTCTGCACCCTTTGCAATTACCAGAAATAATGCCATAGTAATTCACTCTTTTGGAAATGCAAAATGCACAGCTGTGGAAGAAACTGCATGTAAACGATATTATCAGCACAGGAGGGCCACCATGTACAAGCATGCAGAGACTCAAGTATACATTATTTGGCTTACTAGTTTAGACAGATCAGGAAACATTATTCCAGATCAAACAAGCTGAATTTAATTGAGACATTCCTGGGTTCACAGAGTATATCAACTCTGGATCAAACTAAAACAATCTCATTTCGCACAATGTAAAAAGTTAGGACTGATGTTGAAGCTGAAACTCCAATACTTTGGCCACCTGATGTGAAGAGCTGACTCACTGGAAAAGACCCTGATGCTGGGAGATTAAGGGCAGGAGGAGAAGGGGACAACAGAGGATGAGATGGTTGGATGGCATCACCAACTCAATGGACATGGGTTTGGGTGGACTCCGGGAGTTGGTGATGGACAAGGAGGCCTGGTGTGCTGCAGTTCATGGGGTTGTAAAGGGTCAGACAGGACTGAGCGACTGAACTGAACTGAAAAAATTAATAGAAGACAAAGAGGACAAACGACTGATTAGTCTGGAAACTATTGTTGCCAAACCAAACTTGGGTCTGCTTGCCCCATGATCAGTAAAAACAATCTACTGACTCTGGATTTGGGGTGAAGGAAAGTGCAGCGTTTATTGCAGGGCCCTAAGCAAAGAATCCAGGGCAGCCTGCACTTACATCATGGATCAGGGATTTTGTAGAAACTAAATCTTGTGGCCAGCAATTTTTATTTTGGCTGACCAAAAATTGTTATTTCACTAACACTTTGTAGATTATTACATTCAGTCATTATACCTGACACATCTATGATGTCTTCTCCAGCACCCTGAGTTTCATTTTCACTTTTTGTATCAGAATCAATCACTAAGGTTTTATTTTTTGTCTTTTTGTTGGTCTAATATTCACATCACCTGAATCAGAAATATATTCTGAGGAACTGTCTCCTGAGGCATTAAAATATATGTTGCTCAGGCAATCAAAGAAAGTATCTGTATACAATTCACCAAAAAATTCTTGACTCAAAATTTCTCAATGTCTCATTTTTGAAAATTCAGTGGTAATAAACTTGCATTTATAATATGTAACACAAGGTTGGAACAAAAACCTAGTGGAAAAAAACATGAATGATAACAATCATAAATTGCATAATGAACCCTTGATCATTTTTAAGCTCCACCAACTTCACGTAGTGATGTTAATTGTATCAGTCTCTAAAAATGTATTGGTGTGTCTTTAGCCAATAATGTGTTTTTTTTTTTAATTATTTTTTTTAATTTTTATTTTTTGTTTAATGCTTATTCCATTTCACAGTACTGCATTGGTTCTGCCATACATTGACACGAATCAGCCACAGGTGTAGACGATCTCCCCATGTCAAAGCCCCCTCCCACCTCCCTTCCCTGCCCATCCCCCCGGTTCATCCCATACACCGGCCCCAAGCATCCTGTATCCTGTATTGAACATAGACTGGTGCTTCATCTCCCATATGATTGTATACATGTTTCGTTGTCATTCTCCCAGATCTTCCCACCCTCTCCCTCTCCCTCTGAAGCCAACAGTCCGTTCTATACCTCTGTGTCTCTTATATTGTCTCACTTTCAGGGTCATAATTATTGTCTTCTAAATTCCATATATATGTGTCAGTATACTGTATTGGTGTTTTTCTTTCTGGCTTACTTCACTCTGTATAATCGGCTCCAGTTTCATCCATCTCATTAGAACTGCGTCAAACTTATTCTTTTTGAGGGCTGAGTAATACTCCATTGTGTATATGTACCACAGCTTTCTTATCCATTCATCTGCTGACGGACATCTGGGTTGTTTCCATGTCCTGGCAATTATAAACATTGCTGCAATGAACATTGGGGTACACGTGTCTCTTTCAATTCGAGTTTCCTCGGTGTATATGCCCAGCAGTCAATAATGTGTTTTAGAAACCTGAACTTCCCTCCCCCCTGCCCATACACACACAAGGCTTTCAGGGAAAAGTTTTTAAAGCCAGTTCGAGGGAGGGAGGGAGGGTTGTGGGTGTCTGGTCAGCTCGTGGACATTCTTCCAATTGGTTGGTGGTGAGGTAATTGGGAGTCAATATCATCAACCTAGCTCTGACTCGTCTCAGGTCTACACAGTTGTGGGCAGCGTACAGTTAACTTCTTCTACCTGGTGGAGGTTTCAGTATCTGCAAAACAGCCCAAAAGATATGGCTCAGAATATTATCTACAACCCTTGAAAAGAAACGGAAGGTCCTTGACTTTGTTTAATGGCTAAAGTATTACTAATTTATCTTGGTTCACTGTTTTCCTTTCAGTGTTTTCTCACTTTGTTAATCTTTGACCAAAGTTCTACAGACAAAGGTCAGGTAAAGGACATATGGGGGGAGTGGGCTGTTCTGGGAAGGCCCCCCAAAAGGGTCCTACTTTGTTACCCTATGGCTTATTTTGCCCTGGAGGGAAGATACATACTTTTTAGCTACCATGTATGCTTTTCTTTTGTGGCATTTAATTAAAACATTAAGTCAATATTTACTGAGCACTAACTATGCACTCAGGTACAAGCCAGTCAGCTGCAAACTAAAGAGACAAAAACAGGTGTCTTCATAGAACTTAAATTCTAGTTGGTAAAGACAAGCAATCAATGAGTAAAATAAATAGAATGCCAGAAAATGTAAAGTGCCGTGAGGAAAAATAAAGTGTCGGAGCAAGCTCGGGGCCAGGACAGGAAACAGCAGATTGCAGTTATACATGGGATGGCAAAGAAGGGCTTGATGAAGAGAATAAAAAGATAGCGATTAGAGCATCATTTGTGATAAAGATAAATATTGGCAGAGACCTAAATATCCATCTATAGGAGACTGGTTAAATATTTTCTAATATTAAAAAATATTTTTCATATTATTTTTGAAATATCTGGTTATTTTTGGCTGTGCTGGATCTTTATTCGTGCACGCAGGCTTCGGCGGCTTCTCTCTAGTTGTGGTGCATGAGCTTCTCTTTGCGGTGGCTTCTTTTATTTTGGAGCAGGGACTCTAGGGTGTGCAGGCTTCAGCAGTTGTGGTATCTGGGCTCAGTAGTTGCATTTCCCAGGCACTAGAGCACAGGCTCAATGATTGTGGTGCCCGAGCTTTGTCGCTCCTTAGCATGTGAAAAATTCCTGGATCAGGGATCAAACCTATTCTCCTGCATCGGCAAGCAGATTCTTTCCCACTGAGCTACCAGGGAAGCCCAGTTAAATATTTTTTAATGCATCTATATAGTAGAGTGTTGTATAGCCCAAAAAAAAAAAAAATCCTACAAATACAGAATGAATTCCCAAGATATATGAAATGATAAAAACAAGGTTCAGAATGATGTAAAAAGTATGCTACCATTTAAGTCTATCATATATATTATATATATAGATAATATAAGTGCATGGAATCTTAGTGGAAAGATACATAAAAACTGTTAATAATGGTTGTCTTTGGGGTGGAGAACAGCACAATTCATGGCCAGGTAGGGTGAAATACTTTGTATCCCATCACTGTGTATAAGGACTGCTAGATGGTCATCCTCCAAGATGGTTGTTCTCTTGTTCTCTGTTCATCCGTTGCTCTACCAGACCCTGCTTCATTCATATGACTATTCACTCCTCTTAGTAAAGTCGCTCAGTCGTGTCCGACTCTTTGCGACCCCATAGATTGTAGCCTTCCAGGCTCTTCTGTCCATGGGATTTTCCAGGCATTAGTACTGGAGTGGGTTGCCATTTCCTTCTCCAGGGGATCTTCCCAACCCAGGGATCGAACCTGGGCCTCCTGCATTGTAGACAGACGCTTTACCCTTTGAGCCACCAGGGAAGCCCTCACTCCTCTTAATATAGGGCTTAATCCCTGGTAGCTGATGAGCCCACCTGATATCAAACCCCTATAAATCATAGCCTCATTCTCCCCCTAAATGGCAGAAACTGTTGTCACCACCTGCCTGTTGCCAGCCACACAAACTGGGGATGTCGCTACAGAGTTTTTGCCTCAGACATATAAGATTCTCCTTCCAATAAACCGTTGATGTCTCTGACACTGTCTCTGGGCTCTTTCTTCGTTCGCAAGGCTTTCAGGCCTGCAGCTCAACAACTGAAGAGTCAGCCAGAAGGCCAAAGAAACTCTTGTGTGAGTGCAGAGATGTAGGGAAACAAGGGCAGGAACAGAAAGTTGGAGGAATGATTGTGCAGAGGCTGTCAGCTACCATGTGAGGCCCTGCGGCAGTTGTCTTCCATCATAATGACAACATCCTGTAAACCCCAGAGTCTCTTTCCACTTTAAAAGTAGCAACCCCACACTCGTGGCTCATCTGACTTGCACAAGGATGTCTGGGGAATGCAAACAGAAGACAAGGACCTGGATCATCTTCAAGATACCAACATAGCCCCCCAGTGCACCAACCTTAAACAACTAGGAAGGTTATTTAGGCTTTAGGCTTTAGGGATGGTAACTTAGGGACAGACTTGTGAATTGGAATGGCCTGTTACCCAGAAAGGTTTGGCTGGGGACTATGGCAACAGCAAAATAATGAGTGCCCTTGGGCTTCCAGTCCCAGCTGTTGAAGGGGGCAGAGCAATGAGTCAGTGTGATGGAGCAGCAGGCATGTGTGTCTACAGTGTGTCACAACAGGGTCACGGCATTACAAAAGGCCTATCTGAGTCGTGGAGAGATGCAAAATCCTCAATTCAGGGTCCAGAAGAGCTCTATGTGACGCATGGGACCCCCAACGACACTGGAATTGACCAAGGAACTCACATTACTGGCCTTGAAGTTCAGGAAAGGGCTGCTGGAGATGACCAGCCCTAGTGCTGCTAGGCTAACCCAGAGGATGAGTGGGGTCACATCAGCAACAAGTGAGATGGGAACCCCACTCTCAACATGTGGACACACCCCAGGAGCAATGGTCCCAGTGCCCACGCCATGTGAACCCAAAGGCTATTTGAAGGTCATACCATTCAAGTTCAAGGCACACTGCCATTAGGACTACCCATTAGGGCAAAACTTGCTTTTGTCCAGGCCACAGGATCTAACCCCAGGAGAACACGTTATAAGCCAGCCCTGGGACTGGCATGTGAGTCCCTGGTGGTTTGGGTTTGCCACCTTGTGGGGAATAGGATAGAAAGGGATTTATAGATCTCACCTGTCTGTTAACTGCTCCACCAAAGACCAATAAGATAATTAATCCAGGCCCCAGCTGGAGGAAGGCACCATCATGTTAACCCTGAGGGTCTCTCTAGGACTTCAATATGGGCTCTGGGCACTGCAGGTGAATAGGAGGGATGGTACTGCCCCTCAGGACAGAAACCTCAGGCAGGGGTGGCACTATCTCAGGATAGCGCTTGTATGTTGGTTAGTGGTCCTAATTTTCCCTGTCTTGTGCTTGGTAAGCATACTTAGTCTGAGTGGAGGCAATCTGTTTGCAGACTGGGCACAGTGGTGGCCTCGCTGGGAAATGAGCCTTCTTGCTGGGTCTATAGCAGGATGCCATCGTCGTCCTCTCTGGACTTTGGTGAAAACTTGAGCCTGTAACCAGCTGGCTTGAATGTTTGCCCACCTCTTAGGCTCTCGATACTCTTTAGCTGCTGTTGTCTGTATTGCATTTGTGGTGTCTGGTTGCAGTGCCCCTGTACATACCTGAACCCAGGAATATCACAGAAAAGGGGTGGACCAAGATTGTAAGGTCATGCAAGGTGTGCAGGGGTGGAGTGTACTGTCAAGCCATTCAGGATGGCTGTTCTCTTGCTCTCTGTTTGTCCCCTGCTTCACCAGGCCCTGCTTCACCAGGCCCTGCTTCAATCACATAACTATCCAATCCTCCTAATTACAGGGCTTCATCAGTAACTGCCTGCAAGCTTGCCCGCACCCCATCTCCTGGCCTCCTTGGTAACTGATGAGCCCACCTAAAATCAATTTCCACCCTGTCCCTCCCACCCATACTTGGTAGCCCCCTTCTCCCCCAAGAAGCAAAGACTGCTGCCATGTCCTGCCTGCCATGGTGAGATGTCACTCCAGGACACTTTGCTTCAGACATGTAAGATCACCTGTCCACCAAACTGTTGATGTCCCTCCCCATCACTGTATCCAGCCTCTTTCTTTGGTCTGGAGGCTGGGCAACCACAAGCTTTCAGGCTGGTGGGGTGTGGCCCAACAACTACCTAATCAAAATAAATAAAATGTAAAGTAAGAACATGAAGAATGTTTACACAATTAGAAAATGATGGAAAGACACATACTTATAAAACCTGGTGACCTAGATAGACTCTGGCCTAAACAGTGAATGAATGAAATAGTTCGCAGAAACTTGGGCGCGCTGCTGGGGCCCGTGATGACAACGACCTTTTCAAAACAAGCCCCAGATTTTGTTTTAATTAATGGATTGAAGTTATTATGATTGTAACGCTTACAACTTTTTTCACTTTTCTAATCCAGTGGAAGCTATATTCACTTCCTAAGGCTGCCACAATGAAGTAGCACAAACGGAATTGTGTTGTCTTGCAGTTCTGGAGGTTAGAAGTCCAAACCAGAGACAGAGAGCCGTGTGCCCCTGAAAACCGTAGTGGACCTGCCTTGCTTCCCTCTAGCTTCTAGTCATTTAGGATTAGTAGACTTGCAACTGTTTTTTCTCGTCTTTACAACTTTCAGTTTCAGTTTGACTTGCTGCTTTTCACTAAGTAAAACAAATTTGCTCCACCCCAGTCCTAATCTGCTGCTTGACTCACTCTGCAGGAGTTCCATCCTACAGCGATCATGGCCCTGATGCAGGCTCCGGGCTCCAGACTTGGACAGATCTGCGTGCTGATCCTCATCTTCACAGTGCTGCTGCAGGCTTTTGGTATGGGCGTGTTTTACATGTATCTCAGCAAGAAGCTGAAGCAGGTCAGTACAATGCAAACGCTCTCTGACAGACTGCCTCTGCTGGCTCCTCTGTGAAGCCTCTCTTTCTCTGCCCTGCCCAGGGAGCCTAACTGCTAATGCCTATCATTACTGAGAACTTTGCAAAAGTGAGTTGAAGGGATTATGTGCACAAAGTATAGTTACAGAATTTGGCTCGACCAGATTCTAGCAGATGCAGGAAACGAAACTGCTAAGGTAGTTTTGTATTTAACAGTATGTTATAATATTAACTGCTGCCATTCCTTGAGATCTTTCTGCTTAACATTTTGACTCAAATTCTTGGGCAAGAGAGGAGCTGCCTCAGAGGAGGACTGCGTCTGCTTTTGCTTTCTGTGACACCTCTAGGAGCTAGCACAGAGCTCTCACACTTCTTGAGTGAGTAACCAACCTTCACAAATGTGGTTCTACTGGGACATAGGGTACAGTCAAGGCTTAACCCAAAGATGAGCTCTAAGTCAACTGTAATAATGCTGTGGTGTGTTCCAAATGTTGCTAGTTCCAGTGGATTTTGAATGCAAAATTACTGAAAATAAGCCAACTTCAGCTTTTGGCTTTCTATATAGTCCCTGGTACCTCAGCTAGTAATGAATCCACCTACGATGCAGAAGACCCTAATTCAGTTCCTGGGTCAGGAAGATCCCCTAGAGAAGGGATAGGCTATCATCTCCAATATTCTTGGGCTTCCCTGGTGGTTCAGATGGTAAACCATCTGCCTGCAATGTGGGAGACCTGGGTTCAATCCCTGGGTTGGGAAGATCCCCTGGAGGAGGACATGGCAACCTACTTGCCTGGAGAATCTCCATGGGCAGAGAAGCCTGGCAAGTTATAGTCCATGGGGTCACAGAGAGTTGAGCATGACTGAGCGACTAAACACAGCACACACATACCCATATATATTTAATGTAGTTTTTATTGGCATATAGTTGATTTACAATGTCGGTTTCTGCAGTATAGCAAAGTGAGTCAGTTATACATAGCCACTCTTTTTTCAGATTCTTTTCCCATATAAGTGATTACAGAGTATTGAATAAAGTTCCTTGTGCTATACAATAGGTTCTTATTATTCATCTGTTTTATATATACTATATATTTTTACACATTTTTGTTGTTGTTCAGTTGCTCAGTCATGTCCGACTCTTTGCTCCATGGACTCCAGCATGCCAAGCTTCCCTGTCCCTCACCATTTCCTGGAGTTTGCCCAAATTCGTGTTCATTGCATTGGTGATGCCATCTAGACATCTCATCCTCTGTTGCCCTCTTCTCCTTCTGCCTTCAATCTTTCCCAGCATCAGGGTCTTTTCCAATGAGTCGGCTCTTCACATCAGATGACCAAAGTATTGGAGCTTCAGTATCAGTCTTTCCAATTGTGTATGTCAGTCCCAGTGTCCCAATTTATCCCTCCCCTTGGTAACCATAAGTTTGTTTTCTGTATCTGTGACTCAACTTCTGTTTTTAAAATAGGTTTATTTCTACCATTTGTTTACATTCCATATATAAGTGATATCATGTGATATTTGTTTTTCTCTATCTGGTTTAACTTCACTCAATATAACAATCTCTAGGTTTATTGCTACAAATGGCATTATTTTGTTCTTTTTCATGGTTGAGTGCTATTCCACTGTATATATGTACCAGATCTTTATCCATTCCTCTGTTGATGGACATTATGTTGCTTCCATGTCCTGACTATTGTAGACAGTGCTGCAGTGAACACTGGGGTGCATAAATCCTTTGGAATTATGATTTTCTCTGAATGTGTGTCCAGGAGTGGGAATGCTAGATTATATGTTAGCTCTATTTTTAGTTTTTCTTAAGGAATTTCCATACTGTTCTCCATAATGGCTGCACCAATTTACATTCCCACTAACAGTGTAGGATTTTCTGTGTACATTTTGGCTTCTTGTGTATTATACAGTCGAGAACTTTGAGCTGAAAGAAATTTGGGACACCTCCATTTTATAGATGAGGCTTGAGACTGCCAGAGAAATGACTTCTCTGAGCTCAGGCAGAAATTTGGAAGCAGAACTGGACCCAGCTCTTCTGCTCAGCTCATAGGTAATGCTCCTCCCATCACAGCAGGGCATCAGTAGGGTTAGTCTATCTCCTCCTTATGCTCAGCACAGCACCCTGATGCATGGTGGCAAAGAAACATCAAATCTGTCAGCTAGCTAGGAAATGCAAGGCTAAGGATCTTCGGCAAAACAGGATCTTGTGCCAAAACAGTGTTTATCTGTTAAGGAAATAAACACCATTTGTATATCCTGTGGAGTATAAACTTGGCTCTCACTTGGTGGGAATTGCATTTGGAAAGTAAGCAAATAAATGAGTCTACAAGTAATTATGAAAATGACCACTACTGTTAGATGACTAGTAAAGTCGACTTTGTCATAGAGCAATTTCAGAGAGTTTGTATTTGTAAGGAAAAAAACCAACAGAACTCTAATCATGGTTTTTAGTTCTATGTCTGCACAAGAGACTGGAATACTACTGCTATGTTATCCAGTTTTGAGCCAGTATGTCCTAAGTTTTATTTACTTCGCAGTATAGTGAATTTGTGTCTCCGTATACAAAAGTTTCCCTCAATTTGCTCATATTAAAGTTGGCCTCATTTTAAGACTGAACTAACTGGTTCTTTAACTGATCTAAGTCATGCAATTATCTGTGTATGTGGTCAACTTTTTTTTTTAATTCTAAAAAACAGAAGCTTCAAAGCTTAACATCTTCCTACCTGCACATATTCTTTCTGATTACATGTTTATATACTTGCAGTGGCAGCTCAGCTGGTAAAGAATCCACCTGCAATGCAGGAGACCCCAGTTTGACTCCTGGGTCAGAAAGATCCCCCGGAGAAGGGAGAGGCTACCCACTCCAGTATTCTTGGCCTTCCCTGGTGGCTCAGACAGTAAAGAATCCTCCTGCAATGTGAGAGACCTGGGTTCAATCTCTGGGTTGGGAAGATCTGGAGGAGGGCATGGCAACCTACTCCAGTATTCTTGCCTGGAGAATCCCCATAGACAGAGGAGCCTGGAGAGCTATGGTCCATCGGATCACAAAGGGTCAGGCACGACTGAGCAACTAAACACAGAAATGTTTATATGTTTGTATACTTCTGTATAGATGCACAGAAGAATTTATTAAGAGTATCAAAAACAGGAGAATTGAGATACTTAGCAAATACTAGGTTTCAGAAACTTTCAAAATATTGTTTTATTTCATCCTCATAACAATTCTATAAAGTAAATATAATTATCTCATTTTATAGATGAGCAAACTAAGGCTCAGGGAAGTTAGATAAAAGGTAAAATCCAATTTTGAACCAAGGCATTAAATAGGTGCTCAGTAAGTTGTAATTAGCATGGAGCAGTCTCTTGAAGTTGTTACCCTCTTCATCAGAAATTTTTGCAAGGGAAAATGAATTTGAATCTTTTTGAATGACTATGTAGAGTTCGGAAAAGCATATTCAACACAAGTGTTAATTTCCTAAATCAGTTCACAGGTTCTACTCTGGCAAGGGAAAATTTGCAGAAGATACAGTGGGTGAGGATTATAGGGAGTGTGGGTTGAATAGAGCTAAGGGATGTTGGACTGAACCCTCCAATGAAGCCTCAAGACCAGTAAGCACAAACAATAAATATGGGGCTTAGCCTCTGAAGTCTATGTCTCTGAGAAAGTTTGACAAGGGGATAGCTATTGCTGTGTCATCATAGATGGTGAAGAAAAAGGAGGAGGAGCCCCTTATCCACTGGGCTCCATAAATGATCCTTTATGCTATTTGGGATTTGCAGAAACTGATTGTCAGAGACTAATGACTGGGCGGCAGAGAGTCAGGACTGCCACCTTGAGGTCTCTGAGCCAGCCAGCCAGCAAAGCTGACCTCAAGCCCTGCCAAGGACTGATTGTACCTGGCCTGGACAACCACAGTGTTTGTGATGGCACCACCAGCAGTTGAGTGGAATCCACTTGTCAGAACCAAGGGCTCCTGGAACAGGAGCACAGGCACCCAGTGCCAGAGCTGTCTCTCCTCCTAGAAGTGTCCAAATTAACAAAAAAGCATACTTATCCCCTTGCCCCCAATATCTAGATGTAGTTAGCAAGAGAACAGTCCCAACCACTGAAGCACTGCAGAAAATTCCTTCTCAAAGTGTGAATGGGTGTGGAAAGGAAGTGGGGAGAGAGATTAAGCATCATTAATCATTCCTGGAATAGCCACAGCACCCCCTTGTCCATATTGACCCAGGTGTGTGAAGGAAACTACCAAATAGGAAGCTTGGGGAAGGGGTGCAGGGTAGCTGTGGCTTTCTGTTGTTCAGAAATCAATACATAAGTATAAAAATATCTAGGACGAAAAATAAGTTATGATCTCTAGATGATAGGATTATGGGTGCCTCTTTTTCCTTTTTATTTTTCTCTATTTTATCAATTTTCTACAATGAATGTTGTAAAACTATCTATGCTATCCATATGACTGTCATACAGATCTAAAGAAAATGACATTTTTATATAGTCTTAAAAGTAAAGTAAAAATAAAAGTAAGTAAAGTGAATGACTCAGTCATGTTCAACTCTTTGCAACCCCATGGACTGTATAGTCCATGAAATTCTCCAGGCCAGAATACTGAAATGGGTAGCCTTTCCCTTCTGCAAGGGATCTTCCCAACCCAGGGATCAAACTCAGGTCTCCCGAGTTGCAGGCGGATTCTCTACCAGCTGAGCCACAAGGGAAGCCCAAACCATATGCAAAATTGCCCACACCCAGTCTGATCTTAACCCTATAAAAAAGAGATCCTCCAAAGGTAAACTAGGAAATAGAATGAGGGTGAATCAAGGGAGGATTTTACTTGCTTTACTTTTAGAAAAGCATTCTATAATTTTCTGTTTTCCAGGGTGTCTGTGTATCCTCAACATCTTCAGGCTTCATTAAATCTGGGTTAACAGTGGAGTCACACTAGCTTGTCAGACGCCCTCCCATGTCTCCTTAGGGCCTTAGTTTTCAAGGCAGTCCTTCCCCACCTCCTGAAAATGTTTCTGGAAAATCTCCAGAGGAGCTCCATAGGCCCAGCAGTTGGTCCTGACCTGGGCTGGCCTCTGGTCTCTTCCACCCTCTCACACTCCAGTTACCTTCACAGGGTCTGTCAGCTACCCTGACGACCTGATCCCAGCACCTCTCAACTCTGCCCTGTCCCAACCCTGGCCCCACCTCCCGGGCACTTTCCAAATGCTATGGTGTAAGAAGGTAAGTTGCTCTCTCCGTTCTGTATCAGGCACATTGTTTTGTCCCAACAGGTTATGAAAGTTAAGCCTTTTTTTTTAAGCTGCACCCCACAGCATGTGGGATCTCAGTTCCCCAAGCAGGGATCAAACCTGTACCCCTGCGCTGGCAGCTTAGACTCTTAACCACTGGACCACCAGGGAAATCCCAGTTAAGCTTATTTATTCAGTTTCATCAAATCGGTACCTGATCAAGGAATGCCTAGTCTTGTTGGACTGGACAATGTCTAATAAAACTATTCTTCTGGAACTTTCCTAAAGCCTTGCTGCTAAATCCAGCTCTTTGCTCTGATCCTCCCTGCAATTTACTAAGCATGCTCTTATATTTCTAAATTGAATTCTTTCCTTGGAAAGGCTTTTTAAGCTCCCACATAAATTGCAGATTACAGTTGAAGAACATGGAGGTGGGTAGGGCCAAAGGAATGGTGCCTAATTTCATCTCCAGTCATAATTTAGGTGGCCCCCATCTGTCACCTCCATTATATCTCCTAGGCAAACATTTTACTCCTGTAATCTTAAAAATGAAGAAAGAAAATGAGCATTTACTTAAAAGTAAATGAATGTTCTATGCCAGTGGGGAAGGGATTAAGTCAGGTTTGTCACTTCTATGCTTGAGAGACCTGATCAAATGTCCAAGGAGTATGTAGCTGATAGTACAGACCCACATGACTCTCGCCGAAAGTTCTCATCAGTAGTTAAGTCATTTTGATTTGGAATGAGTTTGCCTTTCTATAGAAGGAAGCAGATCATTCTTATGTTTGATCTTTCCTTCAAGCTTTGAAGTCCCCTTCATTCAGATAACAGATAAAATGACTATTTTCCCACTTATTTCTCCAGAGAAATGCATTTCAGTGGATTTGTATATAGAAATAACATCTGGATCTCAGTTGTTTAAAAACAGGAAAAAAGACCCATCTGAGCTTGTATGAACATCCTGTTTTTCTTCATGAGGTTAATCAGTTGTCATCCTGGAGTGTTCCAGATGGATTGGAGTGTATGTGTGTAAGTTGTGTACATGCATGTGTATGCATGTGTGTGTGTGTGTAACATCAAGTGCAAACTTTGCAGAAAATGATCTAGTCATTGTAAATATTTACCCTCAACCAGAATGAGGGAGCCTTCAAATGGTATTTCAAGTCTCTGCAGGTAAATCCCTAACTGGTGTAAACTTTTAATGAGGCAAGATTCAGATATCTAATAGCAATGTAGTCCTGATTCTGCTATCCAGAGGAGCAGACGTCACAACAGTGGCTAGAATCTGCTAAGACAGTTGGACTATAAAGAAGGCTGAGCACCAATGAATTGATGCTTTTGAACTGCGGTGCTGGAGAAGACTGTTGAGAGTCCCTTGGGCAGCAAGGAGATCAAATCAGTCAATCCTAAAGGATATCGACGCTGAATATTCATTGGAAGGGCTGATGCTGAAGCTCCAATACTTTGACCACCTGATGTGAAAAGCTGATTCATGGAAAAGGTCCTGATGGTGGGAAGAATTGAGGGCAAGAGAAGAAGGGGGCGACAGAGGATAAGATGTTTGGATGGCATCACGGACATGACTGAGTGACTTCCCTTTCACTTTTCACTTTCATGCATTGGAGAAGGAAATGGTAACCCACTCCAGTGTTCTTGCCTGGAGGATCCCAGGGACGGGGGTGCCTGGTGGGCTGCCGTCTGTGGGATCGCACAGAGTCGGACACGACTGAAGCGACTTAGCAGCAGCAGCACAGACTCAATGGACGCGAGTTTGACCAAACTCAGGAAGAGAGTGAAAGATAGGGAAGCCTGGCGGGCTGCAGTTGCAGAAAGGTGATACAAACTGGGGACTGAACAACAAAAACACCAAGACAGTCAAAGCTAAGATCAAGAAATGGAACACTGCCTTTGCCCTAAAGGGCTTGATTAATTTGGTGGGGGCATCCTGGAATGTAAACAGACTCCACTGCCTACTTTGTACCTGCGTGGGTTTCCAACTGTAGAGTGGGGTCATACCATGTCAGAGCTGGAAGGGACCTCAGAGATCACCACAGGGAACCAGCTTGAAATGCAAATGAAGAAGATTTTGAAGTGAAGAGGCAATTTGTTGAGTGACACACAGCTATCCAAAGGCAGGGGCCGCAAAGGCATTGTGACCCCAGATGCCTGGCCCACACCTGTTTCCTCTCTCCCACATCCAACTGCTTATCTTTATTCAAAGGATGGAAGACCCCATGCTTACTTTTACTTCAGACAATGCACTTATGCAAGGTACTAAGAGTTCTCTGAACATGTCATCGGTTTCTGTTAATTTAACTTGTAAATGAGCAAAAAGAAAAAGCACTGGTATGTAATACTGTGTTATATCCATCTCAACCCAGATGCAGGACGAATACTTTAAAAGTGGCTTGGCTTGCTTCTTGGAGGAAGATGACAGTTCCTGGGACTCCAGAGATGATGAGAGTATGATCAATCCCTGCTGGGAACTAAAGTCACAACTCCATCTGTTTGTTAAAAAGGTAAATGAACCACAGTGTCACCTTACCAGTGGGCATAGGAGGTTCAGAGGAGAAAGAATAGTTTAGATCATGAAGTCTAGAGTCCTCATTTTGTAAAGGAGAAAGTTGGAACCTGGAGTGTTTAAGTGATTGTCCTCCAATTCACAGAACTAGGAAAAGATGGGATCCACCCCACAGTGGGTCCTGACCGAAGCCTGCTTTAGAGTTTATTCCTCTCTTCCAGAGAGCTTCCTCATCAGGTCTAAATATTTTATCTTACCTTGTGGAAATGAGGCACAGACAGAACAAAATGTCCAAGGTCACACACTAATGAAGGATGTGCGTGGGGTTTCTTTGTTATTCTGAAGACAAAAGAAACCAAATAATGATATTTTATATTTTCCCCACACTGTTGTTCTCTGGAATTAAGTCTTTTATTTTTGTACACATATAGAGCTGAAGAAAGAGGGAAAAGGGAAAAAAGATGTACTTTAAGAAACTGAAGGTGATGAAATCTCAATTCACAGTAAATTCACATTACAAAATATTATTTTCTGCTTGTGAAAACTGCTTACATAGGCTCTATAGCAGAAACGTTATGGTAGCTAACAGTTTATTTCACTAGATGTGATTATATAACTATGCTCTGAGTGATATGACAGGTCAAACAGTTTCTTTTCTCAGGCTGCTTTCTTATTTGTAAGATGGCATTAGTTAACGTTTACTTTCTGCATGTGTGGAAAGGTCAGCCGAGAATACAGATATGAAAATACTCTGTAAACTAGGATATGCAGTCATTCTTTAAACAATTACTGGGGACACTCCCAGAGTAGGAGGGGGATGTGTTTTAAAGAAATGATTATTAGTCTATTGTCTGGTGCTCAGTGTGCCTCTCTATAGGCTCCAGTTTATAGCCCTAAGCAGCCCTCACAGTAAAGCCCAGACATCCCCTGTGATGCTATTTCTACGAAACCCATCTGTCTTAGAAACCCATCTGCTCCATGGCTGCCCTGGAAACACAGGTGGGGCGCTCTGCACACAGGCAGTCCAGAAGCAGCTGGAACGCCATCGCCCCAAGCGACAAGGGCCAGGAAAGACCCTGGATTGGGAAAGGGTCCTGAGGAAGCTGAGGAGAGAGGCCCCACGGCCCTGGGGATCAGAGAGGGTGGCAAGCCCATTGGTGGCAGAGGAGCGAAACTCAGAGGTAGAGGGGAAATCTGGAAACAGGGGAGGGGCTGGATGCTGGGGCAGGAAGTGGGGAGATGAGAGAGAGCAGTGTGGCTGGGGTTTCCTGGTCTTCCCCTCTCCCCCAGTTCTCACATCCTGCCACTAACTAGATAGAGAAGGGAGGGCACCCAGGGCAGGGGGAAGCGAAGCATAGGAGGAGGGAAGACTTCCCCGTATTTCCAGGTACCATATAAACGAACAGATCAGTTTCCATAAATATCCTTTATGGACATTCCACATGTTATTACTATCTCCCCCAATTCTCAAACAGCTGTGAGGAAGGAATCCTTATTATCTTCTTTTTCCTAAAAAAAAAAAAAAAAAAAAAGATAAAGAAATTAAAATATTCCATATCAGTTTAGTAACTTGAGAAAAGTTTCCCGGGGCTGATAATGAGCAAATTTTAATCCAGTCCATCTGCTTACGTTCTAACCATTCTGGTTTTTTTGTGGTGTGCTTTTGTTTTTGGCTGTGCCATGTGGCATCTTATTTCTTGGGCATCTTTTTTTTCGCTGTCCAGGGATTGAACCAGTGCCCCATGCTGCAGAAGGGCAGAGTCGTAACCACTGCACAACCAGCGAAGTCTCATTATAATCGTTCTTTTTTTTTCTGCCTACCACACTGTAAGAATTAGCCTTTTCCTTTTCCTGCTCCTCCTGTTTCCTTTCTGGCTCAGAAGGCCAGTGACAGAGCTAATGTGCTAGGCCCTTGCTTCCCCTCCCACACACCAGTGTGCTTTATCTGTTATCTGTGGTCAGGGCTTTTGACAAAGGAAAACGTAGATATGGGGCTGGGGTACAGAGGAAGTTTCTGAGAGTTATGTGATTAACAACGTGTGTGAATGGAAAGGTGGGCAGGGACGGGAGACAGGACTGCACAGAGAGGAGTTTAAAGCCGTGGGGGAGTCATGTCAGGGTGAGCTCATTGAACAGAAGGGCTCAAATTCATTCTTTCTTACTGGTTTTCCCCCTGTGGCAAGTGGGGAAAGAAAATGATATGAGGTGAGAATGTCTCAGCCACATTCTCAGAAATGAGAGAGTGACACGGTGCTAGCAAGTCACCACTGGATGGGCTGTGCATGTCTATGGGTGTCATGAGAGAAAGGGAGTGTGCCCTATACCTTCAGTCTTGGGTATGTCCAATAATTTAAAGCCCCTGGAATCTAACACATGCATACATTCAGAGACACACAGTGCACTTGTACACACGTTTGCATGCAGACACACACAGACAATGCACTTATACACATGCTTGCATGCAGATACACCTCCCAGAAAGTGAGGTGACTTGGCCATCACATCTATTAGCCACAAGGAAGTCTGGGCGCATTAGGCTGACCTAACTTAGAGAAAAATGACTCCTCCTTTCTGTGGTGCTCCAGGTACGGCATTTCAAAGACTTCATCTAGAAACAGAAGTCTCTCAGACAGAGGACATCAATAGTAGGGACAGCTGCCTCCGTGTTTGCCCCAGCTCTCACCCTAACCCACATGCTCTTTGCCTGAACAACTTAAAGCTGCCTAAGTTGATATCTTAAATGCAGAAATTTCCTGTTAGACATCAGCAAGAAGAGCAATAGACATTCAATAATCAGTTTAAATGCTTAGGGAAATTAACAAGCTTTATTCAATACTATTTGCAGATGACTTTGAGAACCTTTGAGGAAATGATTTCTACAAATCCAGGTATTATTTTTTGTTGTTGTTTTAATTTTCTAGTGTCAGTCTCCTGATAAGGTGAGTACTTCTCCATCCTCTTGCTGTCTACTCCCACCCAAACATCCTACCTCTGACTGATGCTCAGTAACTCAGTTCAGTTCAGTGGCTCAGTCGTGTCCAACTCTTTGCGATCCCATGAATCGCAGCACGCCAAGCCTCCCTGTTCATTACCACCTCTAGGAGTTCACTCAGACTCACGTCCATCGAATCAGTGATGACCTCCAGCCATCTCATCCTCTGTCATCCCCTTCTCCTCCTGCCCCCAATCCCTCCCAGCATCAGAGTCTTTTCCAATGAGTCAACTCTTCGCATGAGGTGGCCAAAGTACTGGAGTTTCAGCTTTAGCATCAGTCCTTCCAAAGAAATCCCAGTGTTGATCTCCTTCAGAATGGAAGATGCTTGATTCTGTTTCCCTTTTGGCATTGGCATTTGAACCAAATCTGAGGCCCACCTCAGGTATGAATTTTCTTTCATGGGAATTTTATTCTTCCAACGTGAACTTACCTTTCATCTCAACTTCTTCCATTCTTTGTTTTTACCTTCTAATGTGGGTAGCTTCCTGGAGCATAGCTAGGAAAAAATAAGGGGTCCAAAGTTACCCATCTTCTCTGCTTCTGACCATGCCTAGGCTCTAAGCCTTTCTTTATGCAAAAATTTTGCTCCATCATCTCTCTCCCAGCAATCCTTCTCCCCACCCAAAATCCTCATTCTGCAGTCCCCACACCTTTGCCATCTCCACTGATGGTCAGCCAACTGCTCTTAACCCACATCCCCTTTCAGTGGGTCTTTTGGAAAAGACCAAACCGGCTTCTCTGGTCCTCTGTCTGGCTTCTCCCATTCTTGGATTTTCACATCTCCTTCTCATCCTCCATCCCCATCACCTCTTCAGAGAGAACTTCTCTGATCAGCTTTCTAAAAAAGTTTCCCCGCATCCTGTTTTTCTGTCATACTTATTTTGTACATGTGTATAAATCAAAGAAAAAAACATATATATATATATATTCTCTGTGTTCTGATTCCCTACTACATAAAAGATCTACAAAGACTGAAAACATGCCTGTTTCTCTCACCTCTCTATACCTGAACTTACCTCTATATCTCAAGCCTAGTAGATTCTCTTTTATCCCCCTGGGCCTTACCTGCACTGCCTTTGGCATGCATGTGCACGTGTGTGTGTGTGTGTGTGTGTGTGTGTGTGTGTGCCTGCATGTTTTGACTGAGGTGAAATTCACATAACGTATGATTAACCATCTTGAAGCATATGATTTGGTGACAATTCGTGCATTCACAGTGTTGTCCCACCACCATCTCTGTCTACATACAAATTCTTAATACAGATTTTGTTAATCAAGCCATAAGTAAACATAACTGATGAATTAAATTTGCTGCTTCTTCACATTTAGCTCACCACAACCCCGTTTTCCCCTACTAATGGCCGTACAGGCCTCCATATATGCACCACAGACTTAAAGTCTTGGAGTACACCATCCTAGCAGAGAAGAAACAGTGTTTTTAAAATAGATATTTGGTTAATGGTGTATTCCTACTTTTCAGCTATCCTTTCCCATTACAATCAGCTTCCTCATCCCTTGTTAACTCCCACCATCCTTTATTAAATATGAAAGCAAGACCTGGTCCCAGGATCTAAGCATTCTTTCTGGTCATTTCCCCAAAGCCAAAGGCAGTAGCGGGAATGATGAACATGCCATCTCTTCTTTCTTAAAAATATTTGTTTACTTGGCTTCCTCGTATCTTCCTCGTGGCACACGGGGTCTTCATTGCATCATGTGGAATCTCTCCTTGCAGCACATGGACTCTTTAGTTGTGGTGCTCAGACTCAGTAGTTGTGGCACATGGGCTTAGTTGCTCCATGGCATGTAGATCCTAGTTCCCCAATCAGGGATCGAACTGCATCCCCTGCATTGCAAAGCAAATTCTCAACCGCTGGACCTCCAGGGAAGTCCCTCCAGCTCTTCTAATGAGGAACACCAGATCCATGGTTACAGAAGGTGCATGTACTATTTTCAGTGCTGGGAGAAAAATATTCTTTTTTATATTCATCCCAGTGGGGTGCAGAAATCACATACTTCTCGGTATACCAAAATGTATCCATGACACCCAAATATACATATTCATAGGCTTCTTGTCTGGGAGTTGTTTGCTATAGTCTGTAGGAAATTTCCCCCTTCAAATTTTGCTCTTATATCTAGGCTTTCCTATATCCTTGCATTGACCTCAAATGCAAGATATTTGTAACTGGATTCCATTACCAAATGTTTTAAAGCAAAGTGTTAAAGTCTCAGAGCAGTCAAAACATTATGAATTATTTATCGCTGGAGGTTCAAAGTAAATGAACACATCAACTTTGAAAGCTGAGCATTCTGAGAGTAACATGTCATCGACTGTACATCCCCAAGCTGTACAGTATAGTACAGTACAGTACAGTATAGTACAAATATCCACTATCCTAAATAAGTAACAATACCAGACAGATAAAGTCTTCTTCCTATTTCTTTCTCCCCTGTGGAATTTTGTCACCTCATTTCAGTTTCCTCTACTACTAGTCTAGATGGAGGCTTCCTATTCTCAGACCTTGATCAATTACAACTGTCTGCTAACTCACCAATCTCTAGCCTTCTCGGTTTCTAGCATCAGACCTTACTATGAGTTAATTTAGCCTAAAGCACAACACATATCTTTTTGCTTCCCTGATTAAAACTGTTTAAAGTCTTCTCATGTCTGTAAAATCCAAATCTCTTAGCCTAACATTTGAATACTCTATACTTTAACTCCTCATTCAAGCCCGAAACTAAACTCCTCTGATTCCCGTGTCCCAGGAATACTGTGTGCATCTTGTCTTGGGGACACTGTTCTAGATCTCTGCAAATGCCCTTCTCCCACTGTTGTGGACTTTAAGCTTCTCCACCTTCCCTCATTTCAGATAACTGTCCTGCACCTCAAATGCTTTCTTGCTTTCATTTGTTTATAGTTATTTCTCCCTGTTCCTAGAAGAGTGCCTGGCACTTTGGTGTGCTGGAGTAAGTGAATGAAGGGACCTTAGTCCAAAACTTCCCCTGACTCAGCTTTCCAACAAATAGGAATCTTTCATCACCCTTCCTTTCTGTTTCACATGGGTCAATTTTCACTTTCTAATTTGTATCTTCCCTAAACACTGTAAGTCCCTTGAAGGCTCAGATTATACTATCAGTGATTAATCTTTGAATCCCCTATGGAAGCACTGCCTTGTCCATGGACATCTTTGTTTGATGAAACCATACAATTGATCTTAACAACCAATGTAAGCCTCCTGAGAAATTTTAGCTGATTTTTAAAAGAGTAATTTATTGAATTTGTAGTCATTTAGTCTGCTCTAGAGTACTTCAGATGGTGGTCAGTAAATGTGATTTGTTTATTGTGATCTAGTGAATCAATATGTTCATACACTGATTATCATGACCATTATGTCGATCCATATACCTTTTGGGAGGTGAGAGAAGTGACTGCTGGATACCAGTTTGTGGCATCTATGGACATGTGAACCATGGAATCCTGTGGCCACGAAGAAAGTTGAGCCATAAACCCCATCTGAGATAGTGAATGATGTTTTGTAATTGTTGTTCCTTTAGAGTAGATAAGAGAAAAAAATGATTGAAATGATGAGAATTGGTATCAGTCTTTTTCTGCATACAGCTCAAAGTGGAAAGTTGCCAGTACCTGGTTATTTGTGCACTTTTAATGCCTCAGCAGGAGTATTATATGTCCACAGTTTGCTTACTATTGTTGTTTAGTAAGAGTGTCAGGATCTTCACTTTGTTATATTCCAGTAGAACCTTACCCCTGAGATGCCAATAAATTATAGCTGAAGATACTGCCTATTCCTCCTATCTAAAGTACTTTGTGAATTAAACATAGGCTGAAGTAGACTGCTCATAATACTAAAATGTAGGTTGGTTTTATGGAAACCCATATAATCAACTTTGGGAGCCCACTGTGTTTACTATGCTTGATTGACAAGGGCTGTGAACAGCAAAGTATTTGTGAGTAGCTTGACAAATGCTGATGATTCTCTGTTACTTCTCTTTTAGAAAAGCAATATAATCCTTACCTAGAGAGAGAAAAGAGTCCTAAGAGAGTAGCTGCTCATATAACTGGAGACAATCGGAAAAGAAGTACGTTGCCAGTTCCAGGTAATAGAAATTATTAATATATGGTTTAAAGGAAGGGAAGGGAAGAATTTGTTCTAAATAATTTACGTTTGTATCCAAAATGTTTATATGGCTATCTACAAAATAGTCAGTAGTAATCAAGTCTCAGATTGACTCTTTTCAGAAGCAAGATTACAATATGAGTAGCTTAGTTACTGCCCGGCAAAACTGGCCTCAAGAAAATTCTGAAATGAGAGAACTTAGAGTTTCTCGTGCCCCCATTTTTACTTTTCTTATTTTTAAAAGTCATTTCTCACTCTTTCATCAAATCTTTCTCCTCTGCAAAGGTTCTAAATCAGTCATCTACTTTTCCAGTGAGTCACCAAACTCTCCCAGTGACATTTGCATTAGGTTGAACCACAAAAAAGAAAAAATGGCCAATATTTGACCACTTTGCACTTATGGAAATGTCAGTTTCATATAGTTTAACCAAATAGGTTAATTTATTTTCAAATAGTTAACCAATAGGTTAGGCCTAATTTTAACTGGAGAACAGGTGTTCATATATTGCTGAAGTTAGTGTGTGAGTCTTGTAATCTAAACACCCACATGGGAATCCCAGCTCCTCCTTACCAAGTTCTTCATTTTGAGGAAACTACTTAACTCAATCAAGCTTCATTTTCTTTCTCTTTTTTTTTTTTTTAAAGATTTTTTTGATGTGGACCATTCTTAATGTCTTTAATGAATTTGTTACAATATCACTTGTTTTATGTTGTGGTTTTTTGGCCATGAGGCATGTGGGATCTTAGCTCTTCAACCAGGGATGGAATCCAAACACCCTGACTTGGAAGGCAAAATCTTAACCACTGGACCACCAGGGAAGTCCCAAGCTTCATTTTCTTTACATAAAAAGTAGAGATAACGTTTAACTCACAAAATAGTGAAGATGAGTACAAAATGCTAGTGCACTATAAGTGCTCAGTAAGTAGTGCTTTTATTACTGTGAGAGATCTTGTCCTAGGTTAAAGGTATTTCAGGCATCAGTTAATGAGTGAAAAGTTTGTTGGGTTTTTTGTTAGCTGGTTGGCTTTTGTCTGGTTTCACTCTGAGCAGTTGCCTTCATGGTATTCCTGAGCTGATATTTTTGGAGGTAATTTATGTGCTCTGCCTATTTGTGAGATTATGATTTCACTATTCCTATTTACAATTCATCAGATAACATGGTGGTTGTTTTAAACTCTTGAAAAACTAAATTTTGCACCAATCATAGAGAGGAGCCCAAAGTTTAAAGGAATATCCTATCTCAGGAAGGCCCATCTTCATTCACAATCTTCAGGACTTAAAGATCCAAAGATCTAAAGATCTTTAAATCTGGGCATTTTTGCCAAACCCTATACTTTGCCTTATTGGACTCGAGATACCTGCTGCTTGGAACGTGCTTTTGACACTGGGTTACTGAGAAAGACCAAGGAGGAATCCAAAAAGACCTAAAAGAGTAGCAGGAATTTATGAGCTCTAGGCTTGAGAAACAGATATGTTTCTTTCGGTTTCCTTCTACATTGTCAATCTGAGCTCACCAGCACAGGAAAGGAGGCAGGGGTTCTGGACAGAAATTCTTCCCAGGAATAGCCTGCTGCTCTAATGAACCATTCCCATGGTACCATTCAGAGCTGAGTGTGACAGTCGAGATACAGCAAAATAGGGGACTTCAAACCAGTCACACCGGACGAGCGCCTCTACATTTCTATATTATTAAAATTTAGATTCCTTGGAAGATTGAGGGAGCGTGAAGTTTTAAATTGACTTCCCTGGTGGCTCAGATGGTAAAGCGTCTGCCTACAATGTGGGATAGTTCCAAATAAAGCGTTGTCTAGCCACAGCTATCGGGAAACTCCTTGCTTTACTACAAGTTAATTTTATTTTTCTCCAGACTTCATCCCAGGCTCCAAGAATGAAAAAGCTGTGGGCCATATAATAGATTTCTGGGAGTCGTCAAGAAAAGGACATTCGTTCTTGAATAATTTGCTCTTAAGGAAAGGAGAACTGGTTATCCTTCAAACAGGATTTTATTATATCTATTCCCAAACATACTTTCGATTTCAGGAACCTGAGGAAGTTTTGGGAACTATTTCAACAGAAAAAAACAGAAAAAAAAGCAAACAAATGGTACAATATATTTACAAATACACAAGCTATCCTGACCCTATACTGCTGATGAAAAGTGCCAGAAATAGTTGTTGGTCTAAAGATTCAGAATATGGACTCTATTCCATCTATCAAGGAGGAATATTTGAGCTTAAGGAAAATGACCGAATTTTTGTCTCTGTAACTAATGAACGATTGGTTGACCTGGACCAAGAAGCCAGTTTTTTCGGAGTCTTTTTAATTGGCTAAATGATCTATAAAGAAAAAACAGTGCCCCTAGAGTGACCTTTCACTTTTCAGAGTGAGGTACTTCAAAAATGTGGTGAAAGTAAGGCAGCCTCAGCGGAACAACTTCAACCAAAAGATCTGCAACACAAGCTTTTTTGGTATCCTGGATCCTTTACCAGTTAGCTACCTGATATCCTTTACCACCTACCACCAGAAATCTAGAAGATTTTCAATTTATAAATAATCGTGTAGCAATTAACATCTCTGCTTCTTTACCGTCTACTCTTGTGAAGATGCCAGAATACTGAGAGGTCGTGGCCACTGTGTGCAGCATGCGAGGGGAGTGGCACAGGGCAGGGCCTTGTGGAGGTTGTCTGGACTCCCAACTTGGCAAGAAGAAAACTCCATTGTATTTCTCCCTTGTCTGTTGTAACTGCTCCTTTTTTATTTCTAATTTTATTTAGATTTGAGTCTTATTTAGATTTTATTTGATTTGAGTCTTCTCCCTTTTTCTCTTGATGAGTCTAAGTAATGGTTTGTCAATTTTGTTTATCTTCCCCAAAACCAGCTTTTAGTTTTATTGATTTTGCTATTGTTTCCTTCATTTCTTTTTTATTTCTTCTCTAATCTTTATGATTTATTTCCTTCTACTAACTGTGGGTGTTTATTTGTTCTTCTTTTTCTAGTTGCTTTAGGTATAAGGTTTTTACAGTTTTTTTTTCCTGATATCTTTTTTCCTGATATCTATTTTTTAAATTGATATCTAATCTTATATAAGCATCTCACACAGCTCAATATCAGAAAAACAAACAACCCAATAAAAAACTAGGCTGAGGACCTAAACAGACATTTCTCCAAAGAAGACACAAAGATAGCCAATAAATACAAGAAAAGATGTTCAACATAGTTCATTATTAGAGAAATTCATTATTAGAGAAATGCAAACCAAAACTACCATGAGGTACCGCCTCACTCCAATCAGAATAGCCATCATCAAAAAATCTACAAATAGTAAATGCTACAGAGGATGTGAAGAAAAGGGAACCCTCCTACACTGTTGGTGGGAATGTAAATTGATAAAGCCATTATGGAGGACATTATGGAGGTTCCTTTAAAAACTAGGAATAAATCTACCATATGACCCAGCAATCGATTCCACTACTGGGAATATACCCTGAGAAAACCACAATTGATCTCTACCCCAGTGTTCATTACAGCACTAATTTACAATATCCAGGACATGGAAGCAACCTAGATGTCCTTTGACAGATGAATGGATGAAGATGTATACAGATATACAATGGAATATTACTCAGCCATAAAAAGGAACTAATCTGAGTCAATGGTAGAGAGGTGGATGAAACTGGACTCTGTTACACAGAGTGAAGTAAGTCAGAAGACAAAAACAAGTATTATATGTTAGCACATATATGGAATCTAACCTGGAGGGAAAAAATGGCAACCCATTCCAGTATTCTTGCCTGAAAAATGCTATGGACAGAGGAGCCTGGCAGGTCACAGTCCCTGAGATTATAAAGAGCTGGATATGACTGAGTGACTGAACCGCATGGAATCTAGAATAGTACAAATGAACCTATTTACAGAGAAGAAATGGAGACGTAGATGTAGAGAATGGACTTGTAGACACAGTAGGGGAAGGAGAGAGGAGGACAAATTGAGAAAGGGGCGTTAACATTTATATATTATCATATGTAAAATAGATAACTAGTGAGAAGCTGCTATGTAACACAAGGAGCCTAGCCTGGCACTCTGTGATGATCAATAACAGTGGGATTGGGGGAAGAGGGAGGGGGTACATATATGATTATGGCATATATAATTATGATCGACACTGCCGTACAGCGGAGACCAACACAACATTGTGAAGCAACTACCTTCCAATAAAAAGGTAATAAAATAAAAATATGTGTTACTTTTTCAATAAAAATGACTAAAATATGTAGTTTTTGTGTATTTTGTACTTAACATTTTATAGTAACAAGATTAGTAACAATGGGGAAAAGAACTTCTAATGTCTTTTTCATGGTATCTTTTATCTAACATGTCTTCCAGAAGAAAGAAACTGCTCATTTTTGTACAATGTGATTAAAATATTAATGTTTTTGTTACAAATTGAATTGTGTCCCAACAAAGGATAATGTCAATGTCCTTCTCCCCAGTACTTCAGAAATGTGATCTTATTTAGAAATAAGTTTGTTGCAGATATAATTAGTAAAGATGAGGTCATAGTGGAATAGGTTGGGTCCTTCATAGAATGTGACTGGTGGCCTCATTATTTAAAGAAGGAGATTTAGTAACAGAAAGACCCACAGGAAGAAGTCCTCGTGGCAGCAGAGGCAGAAACTGATGTGATGAAGCTGCAAGCAAGGAACCCCAGGATTGACAGTCCTCATCAGAACTCAAGAAACAAGAGAAGATTCCACTCAGAGCCTCAGAAATCTGCTGACACCTTGATTTTAGACTCCTGGCCTCCAGAATTGTAAGAGAACACTTTTCTGATGTTGAAAACCATCTGGTCTGCGGCACTTTGGTTCAGCAGCCCTAGTAAGTTTATATAGCTTTCCATACCATGTTGAAGAAATCTTTTTGTACTGATGTCACACCGATGTTACCATTAATATTTTTTTTCTGAAATTCTGAAGTTTAGTCTTTTATAGTTTGATACTAGGATTCAATAATAATTTAATTCATGAATGATGAAGGGATATAATTTTATCTTTTACCACATCAGTGGCCAGTTGTCTAACACTGTTCAGTGGCTAGCCCACTCTTTCCCCATTGATTTTAATGTCTAACATCTACACCAAGCTCCCAGGGGTCTGTTTCTGTGTTCACGTCCCACCCTCCCCCTAACCCTGCATTGGATTGGTTGTTGGTTCTTGCACCCATTTTCTAAAAATTGTGGTAAAATATAGGTAACTTAAAATTTACCATTTAACCATTTTTGAGCATACAGTTCAGTAGCATTAAGTACATTCACCTTATTGTGCGACCTTCGGCACTATTTATGTCCAGAACGTTTCATTATCCCAAGCTAAAACTTTGTAACCATTAAGCAATAACTCTTCATTTCCCTTCCTCCAGGCCCTGGTAATCACCATACTACTTTCTTTATGAATTTGACTGTCTTAGGTAGCTCATGTGAGGAGAATTATGCAGTATTTGTTCTTTTATGTTTGACTTATTTGATTTAGCATAGTGTCTTCAAGGTTTAATCCATGTTGAAGCATGTGTCAGAATTTCTTTAAAAAATATAAGTATAGTTTGATTTACAATGCTGTATTAATTTTTGCTGTTCATTTCTTTTTTAGACTGAATGATATAGCAGCATTGGAAAATAGATACTACATTTTGTTTATTCGTATATCTGTTGATCATACTCTCTGGCTATACAGGTTACTATTTGCTTTTCTATAAATCTAACGTTCTCCTTCTTTAGTCCTTTGTTCCCAAACAACCCAGGCATTTAGGTGTTTAATTCACAAACTTTGAGCACCATAAGTACCTTTCATTGTGACATTTTAAGGCAAAATTTAGAAGGGAAAAAGTTACATTTGCATGTACAGAATTTAGTTGGCAGTTTAAATAAATATCCTGGGAAGTCTCAAATTTCATTCCAAGTACAACTGATACACTATCAGAATTATATGTAAATTTTTGAACAGTGTGAATAATGACTGCTGCTGCTACTAAGTCGCTTCAGTCATGTCTGACTCTGTGCTGCCCCATAGACGGCAGCCCACAAGGCTCCCCCGTCCCTGGGATTCTCCAGGCAAGAACACTGGAGTGGGTTGCCATTTCCTTCTCCAATGCATGAAAGTGAAAAGTGAAAGTGAAGTCGCTCAGCCGTGTCTGACCCTCAGCCAGCCCATGGACTGCAGCCTTCCAGGCTCCTCCATCCATGGGATTTTCCAGGCAAGAGTACTGGAGTAGGGTGCCACTGCATATAGCCACTCAAAAGGAAAACAGCCCATTTGACCTGAAGCAGAAGGAGATAGGAAGGAATGAAAGAAAGTAGTCAGACTTCTGAAACTTTATAGGAGAGGCACATAGAGCTGTTGAGCTATGGATATGTGGTATTCCTCAAAACAAGGGAAGAAGGACCCCAAAGACAATTTAGAGATAGATCATTAAGGCTTCCTCTTTGGTATCAAAAGTTGGGAATATATCACTTGGATTTTGCCAGACCAGACAAGCCTTGCCCATGAATGTGAGGTGGTGCCACCCAAAGCCATGGGAGCAATGCTGCCGAAGCTGTGGAGGCCAGGCCCCTGCCACACAGAACCCACGGAGATGCCTGCCTCTGCCTAGGTATCAAGGGATGGAGCCATCTAGAGATGTGGCACTCGACCCAGGCAGAGGACCGCAGAGAGGATGAGGTTACTGCAGAGAATCCCTGCCAGGAAAATGCCCAGTGGAGCCATGTGGATATGGCTTCTCCCATGATCCCAAGTCAGCAGAGCCCCTCCAGTTCCAGACAGAGACAGCTACAAGCATGCAAGTTAAGCCAGTGAAGATTGCCATGTGGGTTGCCTGCAGCAAAGCCATGGGGGCAGGTATGCCCCAGGGTGCATAGAAAGTCATTTCCATATCCCAGTGGGCCTAGCAGGGAGAGTATCTGATGAAAGGTTATTCTCAAGCCTTGAGATTTAATGTTTGCCTTGTTGGGTTTGGACTTGCTTGGGACCTGCCACCATCTTCTTTCCTATTTCTCTCTTTAGGCTGGGAGAGTTTGCCCTACTGCCTGTCCCACGTTGCATTTTGGAAGCACATAATTTTTTTTTATTTCACAGATTCACATCTGGAGAGCAATTTATCTCAGAATCAATTATACCTTGAGTCTCATGCACATCTGATTCAGGTGATATTTATATGGGACTTTAAACTTAGACTTTTTTAGTTGATGCAAATGAAATTAAGACTTTGAAAGCTGTTGACATGGAATGATAATTATAAGGGATTTGATTTAAGTCATAACTGAATGGTCTAGCGGTTTTCCCTACTTTCTTCAATTTAAGTCTGAATTTGGTAATAAGGAGTTCATGATCTGAGCCACAATCAGCTCCTGGTCTTGTTTTTATTGACTGTATAGAGCTTCTCCATTTTGGCTGCAAAGAATATAATCAATCTGATTTCGGTGTTGACCATCTGGTGATGTCCATGTGTAGAGTCTTCTCTTGTGTTTTTGGAAAAGGGTGTTTGCTATGACCAGTGCATTTTCTTGGCAAAACTCTATTAGTCTTTACCCTGCTTCATTCCGCATTCCAAGGCCAAATTTGCCTGTTACTCCAGGTGTTTCTTGACTACCTACTTTTGCATTCTAGTCCCCTAGAATGAAAAGGATATCTTTTGGGGGTGTTAGTTCTAAAAGATCTTATAGGTCTTCATAGAACCATTCAACTTCAGCTTTTTCAGCGTTACTGGTTGGGGCACAGACTTGGATTACTGTGGACTGCAAGGAAAGAGGATGAGGTTACTGCAGAGAATCCCTGCCAGGAAAATGCCCAGTGGAGCCATGTGGATATGGCTTCTCCCATGATCCCAAGTCAGCAGAGCCCCTCCAGTTCCAGACAGAGACAGCTACAAGCATGCAAGTTAAGCCAGTGAAGATTGCCATGTGGGTTGCCTGCAGCAAAGCCATGGGGGCAGGTATGCCCCAGGGTGCATAGAAAGTCATTTCCATATCCCAGTGGGCCTAGCAGGGAGAGTATCTGATGAAAGGTTATTCTCAAGCCTTGAGATTTAATGTTTGCCTTGTTGGGTTTGGACTTGCTTGGGACCTGCCACCATCTTCTTTCCTATTTCTCTCTTTAGGCTGGGAGAGTTTGCCCTACTGCCTGTCCCACGTTGCATTTTGGAAGCACATAATTTTTTTTTATTTCACAGATTCACATCTGGAGAGCAATTTATCTCAGAATCAATTATACCTTGAGTCTCATGCACATCTGATTCAGGTGATATTTATATGGGACTTTAAACTTAGACTTTTTTAGTTGATGCTAAATGAAATTAAGACTTTGAAAGCTGTTGACATGGAATGATAATTATAAGGGATTTGATTTAAGTCATAACTGAATGGTCTAGCGGTTTTCCCTACTTTCTTCAATTTAAGTCTGAATTTGGTAATAAGGAGTTCATGATCTGAGCCACAATCAGCTCCTGGTCTTGTTTTTATTGACTGTATAGAGCTTCTCCATTTTGGCTGCAAAGAATATAATCAATCTGATTTCGGTGTTGACCATCTGGTGATGTCCATGTGTAGAGTCTTCTCTTGTGTTTTTGGAAAAGGGTGTTTGCTATGACCAGTGCATTTTCTTGGCAAAACTCTATTAGTCTTTACCCTGCTTCATTCCGCATTCCAAGGCCAAATTTGCCTGTTACTTCAGGTGTTTCTTGACTACCTACTTTTGCATTCTAGTCCCCTAGAATGAAAAGGATATCTTTTGGGGGTGTTAGTTCTAAAAGATCTTATAGGTCTTCATAGAACCATTCAACTTCAGCTTTTTCAGCGTTACTGGTTGGGGCACAGACTTGGATTACTGTGGACTGCAAGGAGATCAGCCCTGGGATTTCTTTGGAAGGAATGACGCTCCACCTGAAACTCCAGTACTTTGGCCACCTCATGTGAAGAGTTGATCATTGGAAAAGACTGTGATGCTGGGAGGGATTGGGGGCAGGAGGAGAAGGGGACAAAGGAGGATGAGATGGCTGGATGGCATCACTGACTCAATGGACGTGAGTCTGAGTGAATTCCCGGAGTTGCTGATAGACATTGAGGCCTGGCGTGCTGTGATTCATGGGGTCGCAGAGTCAGACACGACTGAGTGATTGAACTGAACTGAGATGGAATGATCATGTTTTGCATGCAAAATGGACATGAATTTGGGGAGGCCAGAGGTATAATGCTATGATCTGAATATTTATTTCCCTCCAAAACTTCATATGTAATTTTCAAAATTCATTGAAATCCTAATACCTTATATGATGGTATTAGAGCCAGGGTCTTTTGGAACTGACTAGGTCATGATGGGTCCACTCATGAATAGATTAATGTCCTTATCAAAAGGTTTGAGATGGGTCCCTTACCTGTTCAGTCATGTGGAGATACAAAAAGAAGTTTGTGACCCAGAAGAGGGTCTCTATACGACCATGCTGACACCTGTATCTTAACTGTGAAAAATTAATTTATTTATAAACCACCCAATTTGTGACATTCTCTAATCAGAAGACAAAAAGTGGTTGAATGGATTGAAAAATAAAATCTAGCAATATGCTGTCTACAAGGGATTCACTTTATTTTTTACGGCCATTTCTTTTCAAAAAATTTATATTTATTTTAATTTTTTTGGCTGTGCTGGGTCTTTGTTGATGTGTGCAGGGCTTTCTGTAGTTGCAATGCCCAGGCTTCTCACTGTGGTGGTTTCTCTTGTTGTACAGCACAGGCTCTAGAGCACAAGAAAATAGCTGTGGCACTTGGGCGTAGCTGCTCCAAGGCATGTGGGATCTTCCTGGACCAGGGATTGAACCAGTGTCCCTTGCATTGCAAGGTGAATTTTTAACCTCTGGACTACCAAGAAAGCCCAAGGGACTCACTTCAGATTTAAAGATATACATAGATTGAAAGTGAAGAAATAGAAAAAGATATCCCATACAAAGATGACCAAAACCAGCATGGGGCTATGCTCACATCAGCAAAGTAGACTTTAAGTCAAAAATTGTCTCTAGAGACAAAGCCATTATATACAGATAAAATTCAATTCAACAGAAAGATAGAGCAATTATATGTACATATCCAGCATTAGAATCCCTAAACGTATGAAGCAAATACCAATAGATCTGAAGGGAGAAATTGACAACAATGCAATAATGATAGAGACTTCACTATTCTACTTACAATAGTGGATAGAACACCAGCAGGCAGAAAATCAATAAAGAACTGACTATTGTTTGACAGAATATTGATGAAGGAAATTGAAGATGATACCAAGAAATGGAAAGTTGTCCCATGTTCTTGGATTGGAAGAATTAATATTGTCAAAACATCCTTACTACCTAAAGCAATCTACATATTTAATGGAATTGCTATCAAAATTTCCATGACTTCTACCTTATCCTATACAAAAAATAACTTTAAAAGGATCACCTTATTGTTTTTTAGTTGCGAAGTCAAGTCTGACTCTTTGCAACCCCATGGACTGTAACCTGCCAGGCTCCTCTGTCCTTGGGATTTCTTCCCAAGCAAGAATACTGGAGTAGGTTGCCAGTTCCTCCTAAAGGGGATCTTCCCAACCCAGGGATCAAAGCTGCATCTCCTGAATTGGCAGGTCGATTCTTTTCCACTGCACCACCAGGGAAGCCCTAAAAGGATCATAGACCTAAACATAAGATCAAAGATTATGAAATTCTTAGAAAACACAGAGGCAAGTCTTCTCTTTTATTTGTACTTGACAATGGATTTTAGATATGACACCAAACGTATGAGCAACAGAAGAAAAAATAGGCAAAGTGGATTTCATCAAATTAAACACTTTTGTACATAAAAAGATACTATCAAGAAAATGAAAAGCCAACCTACAGAATGTGAGAAAATATTTGAAAATCACATTTCTGATAAAGGACTTATAGTGGACAACATAAACAACTCTTTCAACAACAAAAAATGAGGCATGTATTCTTAGTCATGTCCGACTCTTTGCGACCACATGGACTGTAGCCGGTCAGGCTCCTCTGTCCATGGTATTTTCCAGGCAAGAATACTGGAGTGGGTTGCCATTTCCTCCTCCAGGGGATCTTCCTGACTCAGGGATCAGACCTACGTCTCTTGTGTCTCCTGCATTGGCAGGCAGATACTTTACCAGCTGAGCCTCCAGGGAAACCCTAACAAAAAGACAGATGACACAATAAAAAATTGGACAAAGATTAAGATTAAAACCACAATGAAACATGAATGTACCCATTAGGATGACTACCATTAAACAACAGGTAATAACAAGTGTTGGTGAGGATGTGGATGTATTGGCACCATCACACTTTGCTGTTGGGAATTTAAAATGGTGCAGCTGATGTGAAAAAATTAGTGATTTCTCTGAAAGTTAAACATAAAATTACCATATTACCCAGAAATTCCACTCATAAGTATACTTTCAGGAGAACTGAAAACAGATACTTTAAATGAATACTTGCACATAAAGTATTTCATACTTTTTCATATTTCATAGCAGCACTATTTACCACAGAGCAAAGGAAGAAGAAATTCAAATTTACATTTTTATTTAGATGATCAAATAACCAAAATGTGATATATACATACAATGAAATATTACTCAGCCAGATATATATTGTTTAAGGTGAACATGTGTGAGTCACCATAAAGAAAATCACCAGTATGAAGAAGACAACTGCAGAGTAAAGGGAGGGGAGGAGTACAGAGGATCTCAAGGGAGCACCAGAGGTAATAGTAATGTGCTCTTTCTTAATCTGGACATGGGTTCACAGTGTTGGTTCTCTATAGCATAATTTTTCATACTGTATACATATATTACTATTGCTATTGCTAAGTCACTTCAGTCGTGTCCGACTCTGCGCGACCCCATAGACAGCAGCCCACCAGGCTCCCCCATCCTTGGGATTCTCCAGGCAAGAACACTGGAGTGGGCTGCCATTTCCTTCTCCAATGCATGAAAGTGAAAAGTGAAAGTGAAGTCGCTCAGTTGTGTCTGACCCTCAGCCAGCCCATGGACTGCAGCCTTCCAGGCTCCTCCATCCATGGGATTTTCCAGGCAAGAGTACTGGGGTGGGGTGCCATTGCCATATATTACTAGTATTTTATAATTTGAATTTTATCTGAATGGTAATGGTAATCATGCCAAACCAGAAATTTGGAGGAAGAATATACTACTCTTTGATCCACCAATGTATTTTTAAAAAATAATTTATTGGACTTCCCTGGTGCCAGTGGTTGAGACTCCATGCTTCTATTGCAGAGGGCATGGGTTCAATATCTGATTAGAGATTTAAGATACGACAGGCCAGTCGACATGGTCAATAAAAACAAACACAAAAACACTTTATTGGGTCTTTTGGATTACCAAAAAAAAAAAAAATTCACATTGATTGTGATGAGTGAAATGTGGAAATGTATAAAGAAGTTAAAAATCCTCACACTCCTCCCACCATGAAGATTTCAATGATGAAATTATGTGTTCCATCTTTCTACTGACACAAGTATATGTAGTCAATATTCAAGCTTTATTAATTTTTTCCCTTATAAATGGGAATATATGTATACATATATATATGCACACATGTATATGTGTGTGTATATAAAACTCAGCAACTCATTTATTTAACAGTATTTGTGGGCTTTCCAGATGGTACAGTGGTAAAGAATCCACCTGGCAATGAAGGAGTCACAGGAGATGTGGGTTCAACCCTTGGGTCAGGAAGATCTCCTGGAAGAGAAAATGGCAACCCACTCCAGTATTCTTGCCTGGAAAATGCCATGGACAGAGGAGCTGGTGGGCTATAGTCCAGGGGATCGCAGAGACTCAGATTCAGCTGAGTGCACATGCGCGTGCGCGCGCACGCGCACACACACACACACACACACTGTGTAAAAAACATTCAGCCTAATTGATTCTTAAATACTGCATAATACCTCACTGAATAATTCCCTGATGGCTTAGACGGTAAAGCGTCTGTCTACAATGCGGGAGACCTGGGTTTGATCCCTGGGTCAGGAAGATCCGCTGGAGAAGGAAATGGCGATCCACTCCAGGACTATTGCCTGGAAAATCCCATGGACAGAGGAGCCTGGTAGGTTACAGTCCATGGGGTCACAAAGAGTCGGACACGACTGAGCGACTTCACTTGAATGACTAGATCCTAATTTAGTCCACCATCAGTTCATTCCCAGGTGTTTGTCACTACTAAAGTAACACTATTAATCCAATGAACTTCTTTGCCCTTGGTCCTAAATTGGGATTATAAGCTGATTTAACATTTTAGATGCTAAAAATAACTGATTACTTTTTAAATCTTTTGCTGCAGTTTGCAGACTGGGCAGCAGAAACAACAGCGCAGTGTTCCTCATGGCGTCATTAGAAAGGGATATGGACTGCTACTCTTCTGGTTTGCCAAGCTGGTGAGTGAAAACTATCTGATTTGTGTGTAAAGCACCAGCACTCTTTATTATGGTCAGTGAAAGTGAACTCATTGCTTCTCAGTACCTTCTGGGGAATATATAGAAATGCTGATGCCTGGGCTTCACCACAGACCTACTGAATCAGCATTTTTGGAGAAGGACCCAGGATACCACAGGCCCAGGATACCACAGTGTCTGTGTATTAATTTCCCGAAGTGACTCTGATACAGCTAGTTGAGCACAGGTCCATCAACAGACAATTAGAAATCATGAATACAGCCTCTATCTAGAATTGAGAAAACTGAATTTCAAAAGCTGAGAGTTATTAAGTGTTTAAGAAAACAATGTACCCAGATAACGATTATGGTGAGAAATTCCAAACTTCAATTTATATGCAACATTTTAATTCCATGAATTGTTTGAAATAAGGGATATCTACATTTATCTTTCTCAGCTTTACAGGTAAAACCCAAGATAGGAGGCAGCTATGAAATGGATATTTTAGAGTGACAGTTTTCTGGCCAACTATGAATCTCTTCTTAAAGAAAGTATGAATACTGAATATCTGATCTATTTGAAAATGAAATAAAATCAGGGGTGTTCTGGCCCGTTATTGCTGGACTCTGTCCCATGAAACTTTCTCACTTGAAGAATAGAGAAAAAAACTACTACTTCAGTTTCTATTAGGATGATGTGGGTGGAACAAGGCAAGTGGTTTTTAAAGACGATCACCCTAGAAGAGAGGCCAGCTCGGGTGTGTGAGAGATGCCTAAAGAGATTGGAGCGGTAAGGCAGAGCCCTTCTTTCCTCTTCTTGAGACCAAAGAGATTCATGTTGATGTGTGGCAAGACCAATACAATATTGTAAAGTAATTAGCCTCCAATTAAATAAATTTATATTAAAAAAGAGAAAAACCAGAGGGGCCCCTTTATTGTCACATACCAGGAGCAGCCACTGGGTGGCGAGATTCTCCCATTTTTCTCAAAGATCGAAATGTTTAAAAGTGGCAAAGATTAAATGACTTCAAATGACTTCAGATTCTCTACTTGGATAAAACTCAAAGTGAAGGGGGCAAGAAGGCCCTCGGTGGCAGGCCCTCGGTGTCTCAGATAAGAGCACCCACCTTGCATGGGGAGTTGTGAGGAAATGTTTAATATATGTGAAACCCTGAGACCCTGCCTAGCTGGTTCTAAGGACTCAGTAAGCTCCTTTTAAAATATGTCAAGTTAAAAATAAGAAAACCTCTAGGATTATAAACTCATGATAATTGTTTTTGTGCTGAATTCCAGTGTAAGTTTCTGTTTATTCTTCAAATCCTCTACAAAATCATATCTAGGTCAAAATTAAAATGACCTAGATAAAATAGATATGTATGTGTTATAGAAAACAGGGTTTAACTATTTCCTCTTTTAAGTGAAAATCAATCAGTATACAAAAGCCCAAGTTTATGTACCAGATAAATTCAAGAGATGGCCAAAGAGTCTTTATTTTAAAAAGAGATTCATCACAGACTTCCTTAAAAGCTAAGTTTTCTTTTTACCTTAAGAAGTTGATTCCATTTGTTGAATTTGCTTCTGACTGCTCTGTAAAATGAACTGAAGGTATCCTCAGCATACATTGTGAGGTTGAAGATTTGGTTTCTGCATCCTTTGCTTCCCCTGTTGTAGATTTTCCCCTTTCCTCTAAGCTTCCCGTGCTTCTGTCTCCAGACCCTCCCTAGGAGGGGTGCAGAAAGTGGATGGAGATCGAGAGGCAATGCAGCACAAAAGCCCGTCACCCTCAGGACTGCAAAGTGAAGTGTGAGTCAGATGTGGTGCTGTTTGTACCTGGGCAGCCTCCCCACTGGGGCCAGCTTTCACTCTGGGGAGATATAAAAGAGAGAAAAAGGGACCATTTACTGAGCACTTTCTCTATTTGGGGTACTCTTGTTTATATGCTCACTTATTTCCTATAGAAACCGTGTGATGGAAGGATGGGGATAATCATCCATTTGCATATGAAGAAACAGATCACAGAGCTAAACAGCAAGGTTGGGACCTTAGGTTGGTCTGATTCCACAGCTCAAGTGTTGAACTGCCGTGGGGTTGGATTATGTTAAAACAGAAGGAGTTAGGTGAAGATGAGCCTTTCTATGTAATTCTGGGAAACAAACAAACAAAAATAGTGTTAGCAAAGTTCCACCAGCTTGACTATGAATATAACCTCCTTCTGTGACTCTTGCCCCCAAACATAAACAGAGTCCTTTGATACTACTTCATCTAAAATAGTCTGTTTTGTGCAATGTACTAGCATACATACATTGGTGTCTGATAGATCTGATTTTCCATATTTTTATGCTAATGAGATAACTATTATTTTTTGTGACAATGCAATATAAAGTCATAGTCACCACATTTTGGGGACTCAAAAATATGTCCAAACAAAAAAGAATTAAAGTACTTATTTGACATATAAAAATAGAGAAGAGGCTTTGTAAAAAAACTGAAAATATTTCCCGCTAGTAAAGCTGGGATAATAAGAACAAAACTGCTCTACCAAAAACTGCTTGTCATATTTTGCTTTGACAGTAAGGAATGCTGAATTAAGTAACAACAAGTCACCTGAAAATGTGAGTGAAACAATGACAAAAATTATCTCATAAAAATTTTCATATTTTTTAAGAGATTTCATTATTTTAATAAAAATCTCTGGTGCAAATTTTAAAGTGATTGACTTACCAGCCTGCATGCACTCTAAAGTATGGGCTTCCCTGGTGGTTCAGTGGTACAGAATCCACCTGCCAAAGCAGAAGATGTGGGTTCAATCCCTGGATTGGGAAGATTCCCTAGAGAAGGAAAGGGCAACCCACTCCAGTATTCTAGCCTGGGAAATCCTATGGACAGGAAAGCCTGGCGGCTACAGTCCATGGGGTCGCAAAAGTGCTGGACACCACTAAGTGACTGTGCCCAAGCATTGTAAAGTATATATAAATTTAGACTTGTCCTAGAAGTATAAAACATTCTGGCTTATTCATTAGGTTGGCCTAGGTGGCCGAGAGGAGTTATCCCACACCTGAGGTCAGGGGAGGTGGCCAAGAGGAGCAACCCCAGGTCCAAGGAGCAGCAGCTACACAGGTGCAGGAGGGCCGAGAGGAGCTACTCTACATTCAAGATCAGGAGGGGCAGCCATGAGGAAATACCCCTCGTCCAAGGTACGGAGCAGCAGCTGCGCTTTGCTGAAACAGCCATGAAGAGATACCCATGACCAAGGTAAGAGAAACCCAAGTAAGACAGGAGATGTTGCGAGAGGGCATCACAGGGCGGACGCACTGAAACCATAATCATGGAAAACTAGCCAAACAGATCACACAGACCACAGGCTCGCCTAACTCAATGAATCTAAGCCATGCCACGTGGGGTCACCCAAGACAGAAGGGTCATGGTGGAGAGGTCTGACAGAATGTGGTCCACTGGAGAAAGGAATGGCAAACCACTTCAGTATTCTTGTCTTGAGAACCCCATGAACAATATGAAAAGGCAAAATGATAGGATACCAAAAGAGGAACTCCCCAGGTCATTAGGTGCCCAATATGCTACTGGAGATCAGTGGAGAAATAACTCCAGAAAGAATAAAGGGAAGGAGCCAAAGCAAAAATAATACCCAGTTGTGGATGTGACTAGTGATAGAAGCAAGATCTGATGCTATAAAGAGCAATATTGCATAGGAACCTGGAATGTCAGGTCCATCAATCAAGGCAAATTGGAAGTGGTCAAACAGGAGATGGCAAGAGTGAACATCAACATTCTAAGAATCAGCGAACTAAAAGGTACTGGAAAAGGTGAATTTCACTCAGATGACTATTATATCTACTACTGTGGGCAGGAATCCCTCAGAGGAAATGGAGTAGCCATCATGGTCAACAAAACAGTCCGAAATGCAGTACTTGGATGCAATCTCAAAAATGACACAATGATCTCTGTTCATTTCCAAAGCAAACCATTCAGTATCTCGGTAATACAAGACTATGCTCCAACCAGTAATGCTGAAGAAGCTGAAGTTGAATGGTTCTATGAAGACCTACAACCTTTTAGAACTAACACCCCAAAAAGATGTCCTTTTCATTATAGGGGACTGGAATGCTAAAGTAGAAAGTCAAGAAACACCTGAAGTAACAGGCAAATTTGGCCTTGGAATATGGAAAAAGGCAGGGCAAAAGCTAATTGAGTTTTGCCAATAGAATGCACTGCTCATAGCAAACATCCACTTCCAACAACACAAGAGAAGACTCTACACATGAACATCACCAGATGGTCAACACCAAAATCAGACTGATTATATTCTTTGCAGCCAAAGATGGAGAAGCTCTATACAGTCAACAAAAACAAGACAAGGAGCTGACTGTGGCTCAGATCATGAACTCCTTATTGCCAAATTCAGACTTAAATTGAAGAAAGTAGGGAAAACCCCTAGACCATTCAGGTATGACCTAAATCAAATCCCTTATGATTATACAGTGGAAGTGAGAAATAGATTTAAGGGACTAGATCTGATAGATAGAGTGCCTGATGAACTATGGACAGAGGTTCGTGACATTGTATAGGAGACAGGGATCAAGACCATCCCCATGGAAAAGAAATGCAAAAAAGTAAAATGGCTCTCTGGGGAGGCTTTACAAATAGCTGTGAAAAGAAGAGAAGCGAAAAGCCAAGGAGAAAAGGAAAGATATAAGCATCTGAATGAAGAGTTCCAAAGACTATTAAGAAGAGATAAGAAAGCCTTCTTCAGCAATCAATGCAAAGAAATACAAGAAAAGAACAGAATGGAAAAGACTAGAGCTCTCTTCAAGAAAATTAGAGATACCAAGGCAACATTTCATGCAAAGATGGGATTGATAAAGAACAGAAATGGTCTGGACCTAACAGAAGCAGAAGATATTACGAAGCGGTGGCAAGAATACACAGAACTGTACAAAAAAGATCTTCATGGCCCAGATAATCACAATGGTGTGATCACTCACCTAGAGACAGACATCCTGGAATGTGAAGTCAAGTGGGGCTGAGGAAGCATCACTACGAACAAAGCTAGTGGAGGTGATGGAATTCCAGTGGAGCTATTTCAAATCCTGAAAGGTGATGCTGTGAAAGTGCTGCACTCAATATGCCAGCAAGTTTGGAAAACTCAGCAGTGGCCACTGGACTGGAAAAGGTCAGTTTTCATTCCAATCCCAAAGAAAGGCAATGTCAAAGAATCCTCAAACTACTGCACAGTTGCACTCATCTCACATGCTAGTAAAGTAATGCTCAAAATTCTCCAAGCCAGGCTTCAGCAATATGTGAACCATGAGCTCCAGATGTTCAAGCTGGTTTTAGAAAAGGCAGAGGAACCAGAGATCAAATTGCCAACAGCTGCTGGATCATGGAAAAAGCAAGAGGGTTCCAGAAAAACATCTATTTCTGCTTTCTTGACTATGCCAAAGCCTTTGACTGTGTGGATCACAATAAACTGTGAAAAATTCTGAAAGAGATGGGAATACCAGACCACCTGACCTGCCTCTTGAGAAATCTATATGCAGGTCAGGAAGCAACAGTTAGAATGGGACATGGAACAACAGACTGGTTCCACATAGGAAAAGGGGAACCTCAAAGCTGTATATTGTCACCCTGCTTATTTAACTTCTATGCAGAGTACATCATGAGAAACGCTGGGCTGGAAGAAGCACAAGCTGGAATCAAGATTGCTGGGAGAAA
>SJYC01133141.1:0-21330 GCA_006408675.1 Madoqua kirkii
AACAGACTGGTTCCAAATAGGAAAAGGAGTGTATCAAAGCTGTATATTGTCACCCTGCTTATTTAACTTCTATGCAGAGTACATCATGAGAAACGCTGGGCTGGAAGAAGCACAAGCTGGAATCAAGATTGCTGGGAGAAATATCAAGAACCTCAGATATGCAGATGACACCACCCTTATGGAAGAAAGTGAAGAGGAACTAAAAAGCCTCTTGAAGAAAGTGAAAGAGGAGAGTGAAAAAGTTGGCTTAAAGCTCAACATTCAGAAAATGAAGATCATGGCATCTGGTCCCATCACTTCATGGAAAATAAATGGGGAAACTGTGGAAACAGTATTAGACTTTATTTTGGGGGCTCCAAAATCCCACTGCAGATGGTGATTGCAGCCATGAAATTAAAAGACACTTACACCTTGGAAGGAAAGTTATGACCAACCTAGATAGCATATTCAAAAACAGAGACATTACTTTGCCAAAAAACATCCATGTAGTCAAGGCTATGGTTTTTCCAGTAGTCATGTATGGGCATGAGAGTTGGACTGTGAAGAAAGCTAAGCACTCAAAAATTGATGCTTTTGAACTATGGTGTTGGAGAAGACTCTTGCGAGTCCCTTGGACTACAAGGAGATCCAACCAGTCCATTCTAAAGGAGATCAGTCCTGGGTGTTCACTGGAAGGACTGATGCTAAAGCTGAAATTCCCAATACTTTGTTCACCTAATGCAAAGAGTTGATTCATTGAAAAAGACTCTGATGCTGGGAGGGACTGGGGGCAGGAGGAGAAGGGGATGACAGAGGATGAGATGGCTGAATGGCATCACCAAGTCGATGGACATGAGTTTGGGTAAACTCCAGAAATTGTTGATGGACAGGCATGCCTGCCGTGCTGCAATTCATGGGGTCACAAAGAGTCGGACACAACTGAGAGACTGAACAGAACTGAACTGAATATTTTAAAATAAGTCTGCAGTCCATACAGTCTCCATCAGTTCAGTTCAGTTCAGTCACTCAGTCGTGTCCGGCTCTGTGACCCCATGAATCGCAGCACGCCAGGCCTCCCTGTCCATCACCAACTCCCTAGGTTCCCTAAAATCAAAGAAATATCATGCTCTTCCTTCTTAACCTGTTTGGACAAATCGAGGAAACGAAATGAAATCAGCCCAAAGCAACTTATTAGTGAGCACTTCAGTTAGTGTGGTTTCACAAGCTTTTAACAAAAGATCCCCCTCAGTTGGCAACAATAACATAAAAGCTTGAGGTAAAGTGATTCTGGGCTTGGTTAAGTCAGTGGCTCATTGTCAAAACTGAAAAGCCAGGTCTCTTTGCTCTTCTGCTGCACTTTGCTTGTTATATTGGCTTTTGACTGGTAGCTTGCAGGATGACAGCGGCAGACTCAGATCCTTCACAACACTAAAAGCTTCCTTGTATCCCCTTTTAAGACCGAGCAAAACTCTTCCACACTCACTGTTCAGAATTATTTATCCAAGTCCTTTGTGGGTTTCCCAGATTGAAGACCCCTATTCTACATCAGTTCAGTTCAGTTGCTCAGTCATATCTGACTGTGCGGCCCCATAAACCGCAACACTCCAAGCCTCCCTGTCCATCACCAATTCCCAGAGTCCACCCAAACCCATGTCCATTGTGTAGGTGATGCCATCCAACCATCTCATCCTCTGTCTCCCCCTTCTCCTCCTGCCTTCAATCTTTCCCAGCATCAGGGTCTTTTCAAATGAGTCAGCTCTCTGCATCAGGTGACAAAGTATTGGAGTTTCAGCTTCAGCATCAGTCCCTCCAATGATGCCTACATAAAGTCAAATCATTGACGCTCCCAACCAATTCATGCTGCTTATACAGGGCCCGTCCAGTCGTGTGTTGGATCCAGTTTGTACTCTCTTGTAAGAGCCATTTGCTTGCTTGGCTTTCAAACTCTGCCTGCAGTGGCCTTAGTAGTGAAATTGACCATGGTGGGAAGTAGAAATTGGGAAACATTTAAATTGAGATTGTTGGTTGTTTTTATTTTGTTTTGTTTCCCCTGAAGATCTAGTTGTCAAATATTTACCAGCACACTGTGGCTCCAGCAGTGATCACTACATTTCACATATGTATCTCTGTTTTATAAACCACATAACAGACAATCCCAGTAGTGACCAGGGCATTGCCAATACATTATCAGTTTGAAATGAATTTATCTGAAATAGTCAGTTAAATCCCCCTTGTAATAAAGTAATGTAGCCTGTGTTTTACATTTTAAGCTTATGATTTACACAGGATTTTTTCTAAATAAATATTTTCCTTAGATAGAACTTACAGATGAAATAAATGGAAGCAAAATATCTTCCCCTAAACTATCTGAAACTGCAAGCATATTTATATTTTATACTTTATGTAAACTATTCATGTGTGAATAAAGCAGAACATAGCTATCGATGTACAAGGATCAAGTGATCTAAATTCTCACTTTGTTCTGGAATGAGTATGCACTAGAAAGTCCTAGGTTTAGAGAGCACTGCCTAAATAAAAAGTGCCCTCATTCATTTAAACAAGCATTTATTAAGAATCTAGTAAGTCCCAGGCAACAATGACTTACAAAAGACCTGGGCCCTGCTCACATAAGCCTTACAATCTAAGAGGGAGAGAAATGTTAAATAAATACATAAATGAGTACAAATTTAACAGTGGAAAGTAGGAAAGAAGTAGAAATCTTTTTAAGCTTGGGGACTAATCCAACTAGGTTTCAGAGAGTAAGAGGGAAAGAGCTCCAAGTTAGAATCTATATTCTGGGGAAATCTGTTTTCCAAGAGATCCTAGGAAAACTTGTGAGCCATTGTGGCCTCAAAAATAATGGGGAACCATTTGAAGGGTTTTAAGCACAGAAGTGTCAGGATTAGATTTGTATTTTCAAAAGATTGCTGGCTGGAGAGGCAAAACGATCTTGGCGTGGGAAGAATAAACAGAGAGAGAACAGTACTTGGCTATTGTAGCAATTTTAGTGGGGTCGAGGGGCTCAGACCAGGGCATTATTGGAGGATATGATAAGAAGTGGCTGAAACACATCTGAATTGACAGGGCCGCCCATGAAACACTTTAGCTGCCTTCAAGGAGCTTATAATATAATTGAAGAGGCAAGCCACGGTTATAAAATCACAGAAACAGTGTACAATTAGGAAATAAACTAGAAAGTTCAAATTCTGAGGGGCATAGGAATGGAGAACAAGAATGGGGTCAGGACTCCACTGTTTGGATTTGTGGAGAGAAGCCAGAAGTGAGGGAGGGCAAGAGGTAGGGTGGTGAGGGGGAGGGCTGGCGCAGTGGAATGAAGAACGCATCTTATTAGATATGTAGGGTAAGGCCAAGTGATGAGCTCTTGAGAAGGTCAGAGTTTGAAAGACTTGATGTGAGATGAAAATGAGTCACTGAAAATATTTTACATAGGAAGGATACCAAATGAAAGTAAGCTTTAAAGAAGTTTAGTTTTACCAAATTCTTACAGTTAATTAGACTGAGAACTTGCCGCCTACATGGTTGTTGAGTGGAGAAGTGGACTTAGATGTTGATGATTAAGATTGGAGTTGAGGCCTAGGAAATAACATAAGCAGAACACTCTTCAACATAAATTGCAGTAACATTTTTTTGGATCTGTCTCCTATAGTAAAGGAAAAAAAGCAAATACAAATAAATGAGACCTCATTAAACTTAAGTCTTTTGCACAGCAAAGGAAACCATTGACAAAATGAAAAGAAGCCTACTGAATGAGGGAAAGTATTTGCAAATGATATGTCAGATAAGGGATTAATATCCAACATATATAAACAGCTCATGCACCTCAACCCCAAAAAAACAAACTCAGTTGAGAAATCGGTAGACAATCCAAATAGACATTTTTCCACAGAGGAAATGCAGATGGTCAACAGGCACATGAAAAGATGCTCAACATTGCTAACTGTCAGGGAAGTGAAAATCAAAACTATAATGAGGCGTCGATTCACACCTGTCAGAGTAACCCTATTGTGAAAAGGAACACAAGTAACAAATGTTGGCGAGGATGTGGAATAAAGGTCATTTTTGTACACTGGTGGTGAAAGTGTAAGGTGGTGTAGCCACTGTTGTGGAAATCAGTATGGAGGTTTATCAAAAAGCTAAAAACAGAGCTACCATGTGACTCAGCAACTCCATTCTTGGCTATATCTCTGAAAAAAAATTACTAACTCAAAAGGATACAGGCACCCCAATATTTATAGCAGCTTTATTTATAATTCCCAAGATATGGAAGAAACAAGTGACCATCAACAGATGAATAAATAAAGATTTGGGGTGTGTGTGTGTGTGTGTGTGTGTATGTGTGTGTGTGTGTATAATGGAATGGAATGTATATATAATCCCATGTAATGGAATACTACTCAGACATATTAAAAAACACAAAATTTTCCCGTTTGGAGCAACAGGGATGGACTTGGAGAACATTACGTTAAGTGAAATAAATCAGACAGAGGGAGACAAACACAGTATGATATCATTTACATGTAGAATCTAAAAAATACAATAAACTACAGCAAATACAGTACATATAAGGAAACAGAAGCAGACTTAGAGATATAGAGAACAAACTAGTGGGCAATGTAGGGATGAGGGAATGGGAGGTACAAACTATTGGATAGAATTATAAAAATTATCAAGGATTTTACCACCCAGGAAATTAGCCAATATTTTATAATAACTGTAAATGGAAAGTAACCTTTACAAATTGTATAAAAAAATTTTTTATGGAGATGAGGGATGGATATTAGGAACACTCAGTGGGTTGGAGATGATGAATTTGCTTTAGACATAAAATGAGCTTGAGGTCGTGATGAGCTCTCCAGTTATAAATGTCCAGTAGGCAATACAGACTGAGTGGTTTTTATTTGTGTTCTTCTGCACTGCTTACACTTCCAGGTTGTCTTTCCTCATTAGCGTTCTCAAAAGTAATGTTCCGTGATTTGTACAAAGAAAACATTCTGCTTTCTAAAGCACCTGGCAAGACTTTACATAATGAAATATCTTGATATATTATCTTAATAACATATTAAATAATATATTGACATAATAAAATCAAATTACCCAAATGGTCACAGATTTTTTGGTATTCTTTACTAGTCTTAATAAGTAATTATGGATTTTTAGAAAATTAGAACTAGAGGTAGACTCCTATTTTAGTGATCTTGGTGAGATAATTTATAGTATTTCAGTTCAGTTCAGTTCAGTTCAGCTGTTCAGTCATGTCCGACTCTTTGTGACCCCATGAATTGCAGCATGCCAGGCCTCCCTGTCCATCAACAACTCCCAGAGTTCACTCAAACTCATGTCCATCAAGTTGGTGATGCCATCCAGCCATCTCATCCTCTGTCATCTCCTTTTCCTCCTGCCCTCAATCCCTCCCAGTATCAGAGTCTTTTCCAATGAGTCAACTCTTCCCATGAGGTGGACAAAGTAATGGAGTTTCAGCTTTAGCATCAGCCCTTCCAATGAACACCCAGGATTGATCTCCTTTAGGATGGACTGAATGGATCTCCTTGCAGTCCAAGGGACTCTCAAGAGTCTTCTCCAACACCACAGTTCAAAAGCATCAATTCTTTGGCGCTCTGCTTACAGTATGTAGCTTTCATTAAAATGAATATATATTGCAATCTATAGCAAACAGTTTTAAGATATACTGTTTATTTTTATAAAGAAACTCATATATTCATGTTTCACAAATCTTGTCTAGTTTATTAGCAATCTACCTTTTTTTCAGAGATTAATGTCCTCTTTATCCCTCCATCCTCCTATCCCTCAACACTCCTAAAATAAACTGCCACCCAAATATCAATACATTATTTTGTAGAAAGTCTAGAATTTCAAAGATCCAAATACTACAAATAAAAAACACTGAAAAAAAAAGTCTTTGCTTCAGAGATTAGCTTCAGAGAAGACAACAATTATTGAAGGCATCTGCTAAGAGGATTTTTAATTTAATGGAATTTGTTGTAACTCAATCAGTATAGCACAATTGCTGTGCACCATCTGTTGAAGCTTTGAAACTGCCTTGGATGTTACAGTCATATCCATTAAAATGGAATACTACTTTTTACAAACTTTCCTTCCTCCCATTTATTTTCCAATGCTTTCAGAATCATTAGAAGATGAATTGACAAGGAAAAAAATCTCAAGAGTCAAAAGGACAACTCAACAGGAAAAAAACCTAATAACCTGATTTTCAAATGGGCAGAGGACTCGAATAGACATTTCTCCAAAGAATATATACAAATATCCAATAAGTAAGTGAAGAGGTGCTTAGCATCACTAATTACTGCTGCTGCTGCTAAGTCACTTCAGTCGTGTCCGACTCTGTGCGACCCCATAGATGGCAGCCCGATATACCATTTCATACTCATTAGGATGACTTTACAAGACAGAAAAATAAACAACCGGAAAAAAAACCAGGAGACAGACATTGTCAAAGATGTAAAGAAATTGGAATCCCTGTGCACTGCTGGTGGCAATGTAAATAGAGGCACTGCTGTGGAAAACCATATGGCAGTTCCTAAAAACATGAAATATAGAATTACCATGTGACCCAGAGATTCTGGGTATATACCTGAAAGAATTGAAAGCAGGGAAGCAAACAGATGTTTGTGTATCAATGTTCATAGCAGCATTATTCACAAGAGCCAAAGGTAGAAGTAATTCAAGTGTCTATTGGTGGATGGACAGATAAGCAAAATGTGATCTATGTACACAGAGTGAAATATTACTCAGGAAAGAAGATTCTGGTACAAGCTACAACATAGACAAACCATGAGGACACTATACGAAATAAAATAAACTAGCCATGAGAGAACACTGGCAAGGGGTAACGAGAGTAGTTAAATTCAGAGACAGAACACAGATTGTGGTTGCTTGCCAGGCTGGGAAGAGAACATTCTTCTTTTTATCAACTGTCATTTCATCTTTATGTTATTCTGTACTATACCTGTCAACATATACAATGCCACATTATTTATAATAGTAAAAGATTATTAAAAATATACAAGCAAAAACAATAAAATGTTGGTTGAATAATACTAAGGTACATCTTCATAGTGGAAACTATGTAATTTTCTCAAGATGGAGTACTACAAAAACATCCAAGAAAAGAATATTGGTATTAGACAACTCCAGGACACTGTGTTACATTAAAAATGAAGACAGTGAGCAGTGTATATAGTAGATTACCCTTTATGTAAGCTGTGTACACACACATGCATATTTACAGAAACACACAGGATAGGTAAACCAGAAGCTAAATTCCTTTTAATGATGTCAGTTGAGGAGTATGAAGAAGGTATAATATGTTGCGAATATTCTTTGGTTTATCATTTTAAATTTAAGACCATGCTTTGTTTTAAAATTTTAATTGTCAAACCACGTGTCAAATTTTAAATAATTCCTAAAATTAAAAGTAACTAAAACAAATCTAACTGCATCAAATTTGTCGCTTAACCACACATAAAAAGCATTATTTCAATTAATCTTAGGACACATAGTTGTACACATTTGTAGACTCGTGTATATGTGCTCAGTTTTGTCCAACTCTTTGCAACCCTATGGACTGTAGCCTGCCAGCCTCCTCTGTCCTTGGGATTTTTCAGGAAAGAATACTGGAGTGGGTTGCCATGCCCTTCTTTAGGGGATCTTCCCAACCCAGGGATCAAACCCACATTTCTTTGTCTCCTACATTGGTAGGCAGGTTCTTTACCACTAGTTCCACCTGGGAAGCCCTGTACACACTTAGTGGGGTATATTCTAAGGACAAAGAGAACTGCAAGAAAATCTCAAGCTTTATTTGCCAAGTTTACTATTAAAAGTTGTGCCAACGTTATTAGTTTGAAATCATTTAATGTATATTACAACATAAATAATCATGCTAATGTTGTTAGAAGCCAGGATATTCAGTAGGAATATAAAACCAAGTACATTAAGTAAATAATCAGAAGTTGAATTGAAATATCTCTAAAACTAATGACTTCTTAATATTTTATATGGGAATAATTTCAAACAAAAAAAAGTTGCAAGAATAGTACAAAGAAATCATTCTACTCCTTCCCTGGATTCATTTATTATTCATATTTTTCCCCATTTGCTTTATGATTGGAGAAGGCAATGGCAACCCACTCCAGTACTCTTGCCTGGGAACTCCCATGGGTGAAGGAGCCTGGTAGGCTGCACTCCATGGGGTCGTGAAGAGTCGGAGACGACTGAGCAACTTCACTTTCACTTTTCACTTTCATGCATTGGAGAATGAAATGGCAATCCACTCCAGCGTTCTTGCCTGGAAAATCCCAGGGACAGAGGAGCCTGGTGGGCTGCCGTCTATGGGGTCACACAGAGTTGGACACAACTGATGTGACTTAGCAGCAGCAGCAGCTTTATCATTGCCTCTGTTTATCTGCTGCTGCTGTTGCTAAGGTGTATCTGACTCTTTGCAACTCCTTGGACTGCAGCCCAACAGGTTCCACTGTCCATGAGATTTCCCAGGCGAGAATACTGGAGTGGGTTGCCATTTCCTCCTCCAGGGGATCTTCCCAACCCAGGGATCAAATCCAAGTCTTCCGCTTGGCTGACGGATTCTTTACCGCTGAGCCACTTAGGAAATTCTCTGTTTATCTACACACATGTAATTATTATTCTAAAACAGAAGCGTAGATCATGGTTAAGTGTATAATTTTAAGAATATTTTCTTTCACATAGTTATCAATTCCGGTAAACTTAACATTGATTCAATACTTCTATCTAATCTATCATCCATATTCTAAGTTTGTCACTTAACCCAATATTGTCCTTTATAGAAGTTTTTATCTTCCAATTTAGGATCCAGTCTAGGATAGAAATTACAGTTAGCTGTTACATCTCTTTGGTTTTCTTTTGTCTGAAACATTTTCCCAGTCTTTCTTTGTCATATATAACATTGACAGTTTGGGAAAGAATTTTTAAAATAGAATATTCCTCATTTTGAGTCTATCTGATGTTTCCTTGTGATTATTTTGAGATTGTGCATTCCTAGCTGGAATTCCATGTAAGGGACTTTGTGTCTTTTACAGAGCATCACACTGGATGTTAATTATAATCACTTGCTAAGAGTGTGTCTGATTTATCTACTGTATTATCATTATCTCATGACACCATCAAGAAACATTTATCCTAGCTCTGTCAATAGACAGGATCTAGGCCATAATATTATAGGAGCAATAACCATCCCTACTGCCCAAACTTAAGTTTCTAAATGCCATTCCCCATTATAAGGTAGCAGGAATTCTTAGAAATAGCTGTTCCCAGGTCTAGAGTAGGGAACTTACACGGTAAGTTACTTACAAGTGGTGTTTTACTGTGCCACACGTTTTGGCCAGGAAATGTGGCAAGACTTTTTCAAACTCTAAGCAAGTCACGTCAGAGGCCCTTGAGCCAGCTTGAAAGGGATCTCATTAGCCAAAGACAGGATAATTTAAACATCAAAAAGAAAAAAAAAATACTGTAATTTGGACTGCTCCTCACTGAATATATGAAAATCTTGAATCCGTAATAATACTCCTCAAAGGATAAGGTATGCTGGGTTTTTATGCTCCAGTGTGCTTTTGTGCCTATCTGAACAGTTTAGCATACTCTGCTTCACCTGTTGGAACTCAACTTTAAAGATCCAGCTCAGGCGGTTCCCTAAAACCTCTGTGCAGTTCATTGTTTCTCCATATTTCAGCAGAGCTCACTGTACATGCCTCTTTAAATGCACATATCAAACTGTACTGGAATTGCTTGTTTAACTGTACTTTTCTCTCCATAATGTAAGTTTATAAATACAGGACCTTTCTGATTTCTTCTTCTTCTTTTTGACTGTAATTTCCCAGTAATAGAAAGTTTTATATATTTAATAATATTATGTGTTGTAAATGAATGAATCAATTTCAGTAGTATCCTCTGTTGTTTTTTTCATCATCACACAATACAGATTTGTCTTTATTTTAGAAAATAACTAAATGCAGTTAAAATCTGGCTATTTTGGCCAACATGCCAAATTTTTGTTATAATGATTTTTAAGAAAAATTTTACCCATTTATTAGCTATTGCTTTTACACTCAGTAGATGAGAAACATGTCACCACAATCTTTTCCTTATTCTTCTTCTTAGGCTATAGCCTCCGGTGGTATTTTTATTTATCCCAGTTTTCTCCCCCTAGAGATTTGTCTGCACACAGAAGACTGCTGATAATGTAGAGGCATGCTAAGTCACTTCAGTAATGTCCAACTCTTTGTGACCTCATGGACTGTAGTCCACCAGGCTCCTCTGTCCATGAGGTTCTCCAGGCAAGGATACTGGAGCGGGCAGCCATGCTCTCCTGCAGGAGATCTTCCCAACCCAGGGATGGAACCCACGTCTCTTAACCTGCTGCATTGGCAGATGGGTTCTTTACCACTAGTGCCATATGGAAAACCCAATAATGTAGGGTAGGAAGTGTTAAAGTCAAATCTAGTTGCTGTGTGAGGGCTTCTCATTTTGATGGCTTCTCTTGTTGCAGAGCATGGGCTATTGAGGGCAAGGATTCAGTAGCTGCCCCCTGGCACATAGGATCCTAGTTTCCAGACCAGGGACTGAACCCGAATCCTCTGCATTGGCAAGCAGATTCTTAACCACTGGGACCATCAGGCAATCCCTCATCTTTTTCTAAAATAATAATTGTAATAGATCTTTGCTCCAACATCTGTAACATAGCAGTAGTAAATAGCATTTTCCAGTAAGTTGCCTGTACTAAACTTCCCGTCTCTCTCTGTGTGTGGAATCTTTCATGCACATATGCATACACCCAGCCTTAACTTTTTGTGGACTTTAAAGGATTAACAATTTAGTCGGTAGAGGTAATATAAACCATCTGTCTAAGGCATATGCAAAGGCACTAAAATGCTTCAGGAAAGTCTATTTAGGCCATGGGTAAATGAGTGTGAATAGGCGCGGTCAGCGAAGCCACTTAATATGAGTCTGTGTTTGGGAGGAATCTCCCAGCTCCTTCGTGGAGCTGGACTGAGGCCTTGAGACCAGAAGTGAAAAAGATGAGAGCCGGCAGCGGACCTCAGCCGGATGAGCAGTGCTGAGCAGTGCCGCGAGGTAGGAGGAGCCGGTCGCTGGCCGCGGTGCTGAACATGCTTGTGAGCTGCCCCCAGGTTGGCTCGCTGGAAGAAGCCCGGAGGGTTAGTAAGTTAGAGGGTGGAAGAGGCCCGGAGGGTTAGTGAGTTAGAGAGTGGAAGAGGCCCGGAGGGTTAGTGAGTTAGAGGGCAGCCTCCAGCTTCGCTCCTTAGTTTGCGGATTCCTGGCTCCGAGCACAGGACACAGTGACTGCGTCCAGAGAGAGTCACCTGGAGAGCATAGAGGCAGCCTCCGACCCATACCCATGAAGCGCAGCTCCTGCCCCTCAATAGCAGTAACAGCAACGCTGCTGCCTATATTTATGTATTGAGTGAGTGAGTGAGTGAAGTCGCTCAGTCGTGTCCGACTCTTTGCAACCCCGTGGACTGTAGCCTATCAAGCTCCTCTGTTCATGGGACTTTCCAGGCAATAGTACTGGAGTGGTTTGCCATTTCCTTCTCCAAGTGATCTTCCCAACCCAGGGATCGAACCCGAGTCTCCCGCATTGTAGACAGACGCTTTACCGTCTGAGCCACCAGGGAAGGGGCAACTTTGTCCTCAACACTCTTGACATCCATTTTCAGTGGTTTTCACAACATCTTCGAAATGTGAAGCAAAAAGGTTGATGATTTACCCAAACGCTAATTTTTCTTATCCATGCCTCAGAAAATGTTTACTGATCACCCTCAACGTACCAGCCTTACAGCCTCTGCTACGCCTCCTTTACCAGCTCCCCCCACCTCCGCCACGCTAGCGTGCCCCTTAGCTTTTCCTCCTCCTCTTCCGAGGTTTGCTGCAGCAAAAGTAATCTCCTACATAGCATATGTCCTACCACCGCCCAGTTGGGAGACTGCACAAAGGGCTGGACTTCACAATAGTTTATTCACACATCTTGCTCCTTCGTTCTCAGAAGTCCACCAGATGGGATATTCAAACCTAGCACCTGAGTCCCCAGCTCGCTGTGTGACCTTGGACAAGTGGCCGCGCCTCTCTAAGCCTGCTTCTCCTCGCGATGACGGTGGTAGGTTCCAGGACTGTGTGAGCCTCTTCCCAGGTGCGCAAGGTCTCCTCTCCCGTCGGAACACTCCCTACCTCCTTTTCCCAAGTTCAGTTGTGCACTCTCAGTTTTCGGCACCAGGTTTGTAACCAGCTCTAACCCTAGTTGAGGCAGGTCCGGAGAACTGAAGGTGTTGGCCTCACTATCCCCGCCCCCATCCTCGGGTGTGATCTGCCTTTGGGGCCACACTGGGCACGCAGAGCCCAAGGCTATTGGCGGAGCGCTCGCGCGCGCTCCAGCTTCACAGTGCCGGTTCTCTGCTTCGCAGCGCTTTGGGAAATGCGAGATGCAGCTGGAGCCTGAACGCAACAGGGAAGCAGAGTTGGTGAAGCTACCCCAGTGACAGGTACCTGTGTGGAGGCCGGCTGGAGGCTGGGTTGGGAGAGAGGGTCTTTGGGGGAGAGAAAGGGGTAAACGAGAGGTGCCAGAGCTGTGGGTCACTCTGTCCATCTCACCACCTGTGTGTGTGTGTGTGTGTGTGTGTGTGTGTGCGCGTGTGCATGTGGGCGTGTATCTTCCTGCCTCCATCCCTCGCCCTCCTCCCTGCCTCAGGCTCTCAGTCTCACCTTCTCGCTCAGCTACTGCCTCTCCTCTCTCTCCTTTCCAAGCATCCTCCCTGAGAGCCCGCGCGCGCTCCTCCCTGCACTCTTTTGAGCCTAAGGAGACCTTCTCCCGGACCAGCCGGATCCAGCCTCTCAGCGCGGTCGCATCCCTGAACCAGTTAAGCAGAACCGGCAGCATGTGGAATGCGACGCGGAGCGAAGAGCTGGGGACGAACCTCACGCTGCCGGACCTGGACTGGGACGCTGCCCCGGACAACGACTCGCTGACGGACGAGCTGCAGCCCCTCTTCCCTGTGCCCCTGCTAGCGGGCGTCACAGCTACCTGCGTGGCGCTCTTCGTGGTAGGCATCGCGGGCAACCTGCTCACCATACTGGTAGTGTCGCGTTTCCGTGAGCTGCGTACCACCACCAACCTCTACCTGTCCAGCATGGCCTTCTCCGACCTACTCATCTTCCTCTGCATGCCCCTCGACCTCGTGCGCCTCTGGCATTACCGGCCCTGGAACTTGGGCGACCTGCTCTGCAAACTCTTCCAGTTTGTCAGCGAGAGCTGCACCTACTCCACGGTGCTCACCATCACCGCGCTGAGCGTCGAGCGCTACTTCGCCATCTGCTTCCCGCTGCGGGCCAAGGTGATGATCACCAAGAGCCGGGTGAGGCTCGTCGTCCTGGCCATCTGGGCTGTGGCTTTCTGCAGCGCCGGGCCCATCTTCGTGCTGGTCGGAGTGGAGCACGAGAATGGCACCGACCCTCGGGACACCAACGAGTGCCGTGCCACCGAGTTTGCCGTGCGCTCCGGGCTGCTCACCGTCATGGTGTGGGTGTCCAGCATCTTCTTCTTCCTGCCTGTTTTTGCCTCACAGTGCTCTACAGCCTCATCGGCAGGAAGCTGTGGAGGAGAAGACGCAGTGAGGCGGTGGTGGGCGCCTCGCTCAGAGACCAGAACCACAAACAAACCGTGAAGATGCTGGGTGAGTCTCAGTGCGCGCCCTCGAGCTCTCCTCTCCCCGTGCCTTCCCCTTCTCCGAGTCTCCCTCTCTCTCCTGTTTCTTGAAATATATGTTGCCCTACGAATCTCTCAATTATTCTCTCCAGTTTTGGTCTTCAGCCCTCTCTTTGGTCTCTAGTTTCTCTGTCGTGCGTCTATTTTTTTGTTTTCCATTTTTCCCCTCTGTCTATATATCTCTGTTTTCCTGTCTCCTTTCTCCTTCCCTCCTCTCGCCACTTGACTTTCTCCTTTGGTCTCTTTCTCTTTGTGTGTGTCTCACTCCTGGTCTCTCCTTCTCTCTTTCACGGAAGAATGTCCCACCTTTGTATTTCTCTACAGTGTAGTTCGTATTAGCCTAGAAACTTCGTGTCAAAACTGAGATCTTTCATTAAAAAGAATCTATTGTGGTCTTGAAGCATTAAAGTTAATGTTAAGCTTCCTGCCTCAATATGGAGATAGCTAAGTTGCATTAAGAAAAGCAGGTACTGGCAGTGAAAAAACCAGGCATTGACTCTAGAAAGCATTTATTGGTAAATTTAACCAAAGATGTGATCATTTGGATAATTCTATCAGAGAAGGTTCATTTTTCTTTCAACATTGTGATTTGCTTTCTGACTTGTATTTTTTTCAGATAATTGCCTCAATTCTGTTTATCCTGATGCTGTTTATACAGCTTTGGAAGGAAGTACTGGGATCTCTGTTTTCATACTTACCTTTCTCTCCAAGTAGAAAAGGCTAGATAAACTAGGATAGGCAAGCTTCCAGCATGAGAAAAGGAGAAGGGGTGGAAGCTGGCAGGACTTACTGTCTCTCCCCAAGAAAGCCTTCAGAAAACATCTGGATGCAGTGCCACACTGGAGTGTGTATGGAATAGTTATTCCATAAATAAGCTTCTGTAACTATATGTGTTTGGTACAAGCAATACAAAGTGTGTTCACATCCAAGTGAAATTGTAATTCTACTTGCTTTTTTCAAAACCAGAATCTTTACATTTTATTATTTGGACATTGTAGTCAACACTTTGTACTGATTTGCATATTTAGTGCTTCTTAAAAGTCATTCCAGGATGATTTTGCATTGTAATTTTACAATTCCTGAAATCCTATATATTAAATTGATAGAGTTTATTCAAAGAATGTCAGTTTTTTGTGTTTTTTTTTTGTTCTTTTAAGACCAGTGATTCTCATAATATGACTAATAGGTCGAAATCTGCTGGTGCTCCTCATGGGACTCTAAATTCATGTTGCTGCTGGGGCAGTCATTTGCTACTATGCAACTTAGTTTTAAGAGTACATTTAATAATTTCCCCTAATTTATTTTTAAACTGTTAATTATCCTCACTGGTGTCTCAACAGCAATGCTAATTTTGTTTTGCCTTGACAACTGGAAGGGAATCAATCACTTGAGTGATTCCCTAAAGTGGTAAAAGGACCAGAATATTTTTTTTTATGTTATTCTTCCTCTGATTTCTGAATTTTAAAAACTTAACCTAGAAATGCAAAGGTCTTAAAAAACAAACAAACAAAAAAAGCTACCTTACATGGGCAAAATTAAAACTTGGATGGAAGATCATTAATGTTAGTTGGTTTTATGGCCTTTTATTCCTTACTTATGTCTATTTTAGGTGGAAAAGTCTCATTCATCTCTATGGTTCTCAATCCTGACTGCATATTCAGTCTTTTATGAAACTTTAAAAAGAAAAAAAGAGAACAGGTGTCCTGGTCTCCTTTCTAGAGAGTTTAATTTAGTTAGTTTGTGTTATATCCAAGGAGTCTGTGCTCCAGGAAATTCTGATACATAACTGTGGCTGATTACAACCACATTATCTCATATAGGTTTGATCTAGGTGAAGATGAAGTCGCTCAGTCGTGTCCGACTCTTTGCGACCCCGTGGACTATAACCTACTAGGCTTCTCTGTCCATGGGATTCTCCAGGCAAGAATACTGGAGTGGATTGCCATTTCCTTCTCCAGGGGATTTTCCCAACCCAGGTATCGAACCCGGGTCTCCCGCTTTGGAGGCAGATGCTTTATTCTCTGAGCTACCACACATATAAAATGGTGGACTATTGAGACTAAATTGTCAGGTTACTAGAGTCAATATGTCAACTCAAGCACAAAATTACTAAAGTAGCTGTTAAATAGAAATGATTGGAAAGCTTAGTGAAAATGGTTGAACTGTTGGTCCAAACAGAGTCAATCTTGGTTAAAATATAGGAATGGGGAAGAGCAAAACATGATATTTTCTGAAGTCAATTGTCATACTACACATAATCAAAACAAGTCCATGTCTTCTAGAGATTGTGGTTTGCTATGACATATCTTGAACTGATGTTCTCTTTCTCATTGTCTTTTCAGCTGTAGTGGTTTTTGCTTTCATCCTCTGCTGGCTGCCCTTCCATGTAGGACGATATTTATTCTCCAAATCCTTCGAGCCCGGCTCTGTGGAGATCGCTCAGATCAGCCAATACTGCAACCTCGTCTCTTTCGTCCTCTTCTACCTCAATGCTGCCATCAACCCTATTCTCTACAACATCATGTCCAAGAAGTACCGGGTGGCAGTGTTCAAACTTCTGGGATTTGAACCCTTCTCCCAGAGGAAGCTCTCCACTCTAAAGGATGAAAGTTCTCGGGCCTGGACAGAGTCTAGTATTAACACATAATCAAGCACGTTGCTCAGTAAAGTCATTGCTCATTATTCTGTACCGAAAGCCATAGCACGGCAGAACTTAGGAGGGAGTTTGGAGGTTAATTTTAGAATTAGGGACACATAGGTCTGAAGACAATTGGGAGCAGGAAAAGAGAGACTTTGTAGTGTGTGAGCAGTTTGATTTGATTGCACACTCATCAGTGCTGTCATACACAATTTTGCATATTTCACTGCCTATCATTTTTGCATTCTGCTGTTGGTGCTAGCAAGGGCTCTGCAGTTCAGAGAAGGGAGGTAGTGTAGAGAGGGCAATTAGGTCACTTTTTACTAGACAAATTCTAACTCTAACTTCTTTTTCATAATGATAATTTTTATTAAAAAAAATAAAAAATGTAAAACATGACTTTCAGAAGCTAGAAAAATTCATAGAGTCCCAGATCAGTGCTGTCCAAGAGAAATATAATACAAAGTACTTAAGAAATCAATATAAAATTGTTAATGAGAATTTTATATTTTTTATGTTAAGGGCTTTAAAATCTGGTTTGTTTTTTTAAATTTTAAATTCACCTTAATTTGGACATTGGGTATTCATCAGTAATACTTGATTTATTGCAATTTCATAAGTTTTGCAGAAGAAAAAGTAGATTCATTAAGTTGTCTAAACATACTTAAAATTTCTCTAATAACTAAAACAAATATAAGTTCTTAACTTTAAAATTAATTGAAATTAGAAACTTAGTTCTTCAAGTTGCAATAGTCACATTTCAAGTGTTTCAATAGCCAAATGTGGCTAATGGCTACCATATTGGGCAATGCAGCTCTGGAGTATATGGAAAATTATTGTTAATCTCATAGAAATGCTAAAAATAAATACTGATTTCCTGAAATGTTTTTATAGTAAAATTAGCATAGGAGAGTGTTAGAGTGATAAATTCTAAGGATTACATCTGAATGCCCTGTAATTTCTGCTTGGGAGAAAATGGATCTGAACTATAATATGCATGCATTTTTAATCAAGTTGGTTGCAAGCGTTAGTAATCAGGAAATGAGACTTTTTAAAAACTGTAGAAAATCACAAATTACCTTATTTGGCTTAACAAAAATACTTAAGCCAATCATAAGCCTTTGATTTGTGAGTAAAGAATAATTTACAACTTATTCTGGAAAGTTTACAGAAACTTAGTAAACATAGTAATTTTTTAAATGGTGAAAAATTCACAGTCCCTTCAATGCTACTGTTGATTGATATTCAACACTTAAAAAAAACCCTTATGACCATTTATTTCAAAATGCCGATGCCCTGTCTCCAGATTAGTTGTGCTCTTTACATTCTACTGCTTATCTGATAGAAATGTTTACTTAGATTTCCAGTATTCCTCTTAATCATAATTATGAATGATTAGACACTGTCAACTAAATATTACACATATTGGTTCTAAATCTAAAACTTTCATTTATATTCCTATTATTCCTCTTATAGTCAACTTTTTTATATTAAATATAATATTCCAAAATGATTTTTTAATAGTCCTCTGTAATACTAAGTCATATAAGCAATTCCTTCATAAAGTTATTGGTTCAGTATGGAACTGATTGAACTAATTAGGGAAATTATTGCCATGACTGGTTTTCCCCACCCAAAGTATAGATTATTATGCCAAAATAATCAATTAACTATTTTTTTAAATGAAAACATAATCAGAATAACTTCTCCAGAGAAATATTTCTAAAGTTCTTCCTGACACTAAAACTGTATTATCAATATGGTCTAAATGCAGAACTTCAGCAAATTGATTACTCAGTTAATTCTTTGGAGTGTATCTTTAAAAAAAAAAATACTGAATCATTTAAGCCCATTGAATACTAATTAGGTCATTCAACATTATTGTTCTAAATAGGTCCCAGTAAATCTCAAAGAGATAATTCAATTTCCTGAAATCTTATTGTTTCTTTCTACAAATATATACTATTTGAGAGGAAACAAGCCAAAAAAAAGGCTTGACTTGATCATACAGTTGATTGCTTTGGAGAAAAACAACCCAACTTTTAATTATTCAGTGCACCCCACTCTCCATCCCCCACTCTCTTGTAGGTTCATGTCCATAGCCTCAGTACAACTCACAGGGAATAGTTTCCGTAGCAGGGACCACTATTGTCCTTCATTAGAACTCAGAGAATAGTTTTAGAAAAAGGAATTGTTAATTGTGCTCTTATATAATTGCCTTTTTATTTTTGTAACTTCTTTGTTTCATCATGGTCCATAAATTATCTCAGACTCAGGGAAAAGAGGAAAAATGTTCCTGAAAAGAGGAAAAATGTTCCTGAAAAGAGGAAAAATGTTCCTGAAAGGCCTTCAGTTCACATTTAGTATGTGCCTGGTATGTTCTAAGTGCTAGAGATTCATATGTTAAGTACTTTTCTCCTTAATGAATTCATGACTGCTTGTGTGTTATGTTATAGCAGGTAATTAATATATTTAAATTGTAAAGTAAACATCTTTAGCTGACACTGTGCTGTGCACCTCCCTCTATTGTTGTGTATTTGGCTCAAAATAAATTTAGAACAGCTGCTAGTACACAAACTAGTCAGATTTGTAGATGTAGTTATTGTCTGCCTGTGCATTCTTTTTCAATGTAAAAAAAGTAAAGAAATTGGTCTTGGTTATAATCTGTGTTTCTATTTTTCCGGTTACCTAGAATCAAGGTTGCCACACCTTACACTGTGTCACATAGTCAAGGGTTGGATTTTTTTCATTTTTGGAAATGACTATTGTATGAGAAAGAACTTTTGAATAATTGCTTTTAGGAAAATACTCACTGCCACAAATTATTTAAAATTGTAAGTGTTGTGGAAATGAGAATGAGAAACACTTTTAATGTCTGGCCAGACCTTGAAAACCATTTCTTTATGGTCAGTGTTTTATTGTATTGAAGTTTCTTGTGATGAGATTTGACTTGAAATTCCACATTTTCCACTCCAATGCTTTTACTAAGAACCTGAAATCATTATAATTTATAATTGTTAATTCAACATTGACAATTTTAGCTGTAATTATTTTGCTGTTTTTCATTTATTGATGTACTTGAATTTAACATTTTTTTTTAAACTGTGAGATTTCTTGCAAGATTGGTGTCTGCGAAATACTCCCCTGTCTTTTAAAAAGGTGTGTTTTTAAAAAGTGTGTGATCTGTAAAATGTGACATATATACAAACATATATCAGAATTTCTTGTCACAGTGTCTAAGTTAATAGAATAGAGCATTCTGCTTTCAGAAACAAACTCCAGTGTAAATAATGCCCTTAAAAGATAAACAGAGTGTCACTCACGGTTCATAATCTAATGATCCTTCTATGATTTATTTGCAATTTAAATTACACATTGTCATTTAAAAACTGTAAGTTAAACTTTGATTTAAATTATCCAAGCCTGGGTATATATATTGGAACCTAACTAGATGATTACTGACCGATGTTAATTCACTGAATTGATAACATATTTTTCATCCAGAGAATGATCTCCACGTCCAAGCCAACAGAAAGCGATGTGCTGCTGGTGGTAAACGCTCACTGCTGTCAGTTCATGTCACTTGTTTATTCATATTAAATGAATTCAGGCATGTCGATGCTTGACAATAATCTCTTTGAAGCAGGTGGTGGGGAAGGTTTGGGCGAGGCTTGTTTTGGGTTTTTCCTTTTGAATGCAAACTCTGGCAGGGTGTTGGAGTTTAGCCATTTTGGTTGAGAGAATTATCACCCTTTGGAAAAAAAAAAAGCTGCCGTGTCTATGTCCCTCCCAATTGCTTGGATATTTGCTGGAATTCCAATGAATAATTAATGTTGTGACACATACCCTCAAAGGACTACTGACTACCCTTAAAACTGACAAACCATTAAGGCCTTCCAAAAGCATGTCTCATGTCAACACTCAGAAAATTCTCCCAGAATGTTTATAGATTTTCTTTCCAGAACTATTCTGCCTCCCAGCCCCAGAGGAAGTGTTTGGGAAGAATAGTTTCAAAGATTTTCTGTGATTTAAGCATCTCAAATCTAAAGATTTATCTGGCTCAAACTACAAAAAATATTTATATTTTTCAATTTTAACTCGGTAAATTTAGGATACTAAAGAGCGCTTGTTCATATAAATATGTTCATACAGCATAATCTCCCAGTTCACTTACACTTGCTGTACTCTATGTTTGTGTAGAATTTACAACTTGGTTGATTTGTGTTGTACCAGTATAACCTAAGTGTGACTAATGATATTTTGTTTTGTGATTCTTTTTATTTAAAGATTTTGTGGATATTAAAGAGTTCACTTTCGCTCTCCTGTACTTGTATTATGAAACTAGCATTGGTTTTCCTTTCTTTGGGTGTCCTTAACCAAATAATTGCTTAATAAAAAAAGCCTACAGCTAATTTCCTTCACTTACAAGGATAAATCTTGGTGTCTGAGTTATTTAACCTCTACTTTTGTCCTCGACTCAGTCTAATTTTGTCCTTTTAATTTCTGAAATATGTATTGTGCAACTCTGAGGAGGTGTTTGTTGTAGTGAATTTTATTTCCCCAGGGACTCCAATGAGGTATACCATTCCTGTAAGTATTAAAACTTGAGGACCCTGTGATACACTGTGATTCCCATGTTCCCCCAGCTTTCTGTCATTTACAGCCTGTCATCCCCAGAGACAATGGTGTTGTAGCTTCATGGTATTATACTAATTTGTGACCCGGAGATTTCTATTTCTCTTGCACACAGCATCCACTCACTGAATGTTGATTGGACAAATGAAAGCTTCAAGACTAGCTTATGTGTCACTTGGACATTAGCTTCCAGATATATGGATTCCAGGTACCAATAAAATTTAAGACTAAAATTAGAAGGCCAATAAAGGTGGCCAACTTTTATTTGGCAATT
>SJYC01133142.1:0-18847 GCA_006408675.1 Madoqua kirkii
TCTATTTTGCCTCTGTTTGCAAGTTTCTTCTCCTCCCTCCCAAGTAAAATACCAGAAGCTGGTAGGTGCTCATTAAGTGGTCATGATTATCACTGGTTACTTGGCAAAGCATGAGACAGCCCCATTTTGAGTCCTCCTCTCAGGGGCTCTGCAGTCTAGAATCCTTCTGCTGACTTCTCTGTCTGCCCTGACCCCAGCCAGGCAGAGGTCCCTCAGCAGCTTCATGGATCATTTACAGGAATTAGAGATCCTGGTAAACAGATGCAACTTTAACAATGCTGGTGATCGTTCTGGCCAGGGTGTTGACAAGATGCTATCAGGTTTTCAAAATGCAGCAGACATACTTTGGAGTGATCCCTTGGACCCTCTCTCCCAGGGGACATATGCACCTCCATTTATGGAAGGAAAAATGATTTCAGCTTCAGTCAACAGGAAACAAAAGAGACAAGTCAAGCACTTCTAGGTTCCTGAAGGATAGCTCTAGTCATGGCCACACGTTCACTATCTAAGCCTGTTTAACTGCGTCAGCATCTTTATTGAGCAGCTTTTTTCTTTCAAAATTTATCTTCCAGAAACAAAGTACATGACATGGTGTATGAAAGACGTTGGAACCAAAAAGTTACAGAATTTACTCCTGGCTTCACCACTAACCCGCCATGTGACTGGGCAAACACTTAGCATTAACCTCTCTGAGTCCTGTTGACACTGACAGCAGCCACTTTTCAGGAAATGTCCTTTTCTGCTTCACACTGGAGGCTGAGCCACGTGGAGAAACATCTCACAGCACAAGCACTTGGAGCCTCCAAACATTCAAGGTGAGCAAACTCTCCTGATCCATCAAAACTCCATGGTGGTGTGTGGGGAGTCAGCTCCATTATTCTCTACAGAATCAATTTCAGGGAACTTCCCTGGTGGTCCAGTGGCTAAGACGCCAAGCTCCCAGGGCAGGAGGCCCAGGTTCAATTCCTGGTCAGAGAACTAGATCCCACATGTTGCAATTAAGAGTTCATGTGCCACAACTAAGACTTGGCACAGCCAAATAAATAAGTGAAAATGATTAAAAAACAAAACAAAACAAAAACGCTGGTGTTACGTTTCTTAAAAAGAAAAAGAATCTATTTCAAACCTTCTTGATGATCTGCAGACCCTGCCAGCCCCTCAGCAGACACCCTTGCATGTTGCTTCAAAAAGGAAATGAGAAGCCATTACTCAGGAACTCTCTTAGCTCATTGCCACTACTTGGAAGAGATTGCCTGGAGCTGTCCATGCTCTTGGCCCCTCTTCTGTGTCACAGTGGGAGCGATGCCCTCCTAAACAGAGCTCTTTTCTCCTATGCCCTCTTCTCTCCTAGAGCTTCATCCTTCTCCTCTCTGCTAGCATCTACCATCAGCACTTAAGCCATATCTGGACTCTTTGCCATAAAGCCTTCGCTTAACTGCTGCTATGAACTGAACTGTGTTCCTCCCAAATTTGTATGTTGAATCTCTAATCCCTACACAATGGTTAGAGATGAAGTCCTGATGATGGTTGTAAGTGCCCATACAAGAAACACCAGAGAGCTTGTTCTCTCTCTTTCTCTCTCCCCTCCAGTGAGGATACAGAAAGAAGGGAGGCATCGACAAGGCAGAAAGAAGGGAGCTCTCACCAGAAACCGACCATACCGGCATCCTGACCTTGGACTTCCAGCTTCCAGAACTGTGAGAAGCAGTCTCTGTGGTTTGAGCCCCTCAGCCTCTGGTACTTTGTTACCCAGTGAAGCAGACTACAGCAACCCCAGTGTGTTCTTCACCCTAGCTCTCTCCCCCCTTTTACAGCCAAACCTGCTGAAACGTGCATCCTCCACTTTCTCTTATTCCACACATTTTATTAACCCATAGATATCCCAGGGTGAAAATAGCACTGAAGAAAGAAAGTTTAAGAAGGTCATACAGGCCAACACTGTGCCGGGACTGACTGGGTCTGTCCAATGGGGAAAACAAATGTGGGGCAAATAACTGCCTGGTAATTGCTTAACCCTAATTGAGCTGCATGCTCTGGTGGGGAAGTGCTGGGGTAGGTGTTGCTGTGTGAGCACCTTTCATTCACCCAGCCTGGTGTGGGGCATGAGACTAGGAGGGTATCCTGGGGTGTTGAGGTTTACACCATAATATGAAGGGTACGTGGGAGCTGATCAGATTGCTAGATAGATTCCTAGTATAAAAGTAGTATGTTGATATGGCAGAAACCAACACAATACTGTAAAGCAGTTATCTTTGAATTAAAAATAAATTTAAAAATAGTACAGAAGAGATCTGAGCTGGGAAGGAATGTGCCACATCTGAGGCAGTGAAAGACAGTCATGGGGCTAGAACATAGCAGGCAAGGGAAAGAGCGGCATAGAGTGGGCACTGTCCAAGAGACAAGGCCTCGGCAGCCATGCCAGGGAACTGATTGTTATCCTAAAAGCAGTTTAGAGCCAGTGAAGTGTTTGGAGGGGGAGAGTGATGGGTCATGTTTGCACTTAAAGAAGATCACTCGTTTGCTGGTGGAATGAGGTTGAAGCAGGAAGGAGTGAAGATCAAGAAACTTCTCTCAAAGGGAGAAGTCTTTGAGACAACGTGCAGTAGTTTTTCCACACATGTTGAGATCAAAGGGTTGGTCCATGGAACCAATTCAGTGGCCTCTTTCAAGAAGCTTCCTCTTTCTGAGAGTCTGCGAGTCCATCTTGCTTTAGCATCGATGAATCTCTGGTTTCCCAGGCCATTCGTATTCTGTCCTGACCAAGGCAGCCACCCTGGGAATCAGCACAGCAGATGGTGGTACGCAGATTGAAATAGGGACATGGAAACATTTTCACTTTGTTTTCAAGGCCGCCATCAGCCATCAAGTGAATATCAAGCCCCAGAGCCTTAGCTGGCTTGAAATTCCCCATCAATTAGGAGCCCAAAAGAAGATGCTAGAATATCTTATTTATTCACAGAGAATATTTTCTTTTCCTTCCTTCCTTTCTTCTTTATCTCTTTCTTTAATATTTTTCTCTTTCTCTCTTTCCCTTCCTTCCTCCCTCCCTCCCTCCTGTCTTTCTTTACTTGTCTGCTTTGGGTCTTAGCTGTGGCAGGCGAATTCTTTGTTGCAGCTCACTGGCTTAGTTGCTCCACAGTATGTGACATCTTAGTTCCATGATCAGGGATCAAACCTGCATCTTCTGCTTAGAAGGCAGATTTTAAACCACGGGACCACCAGGGAAGTCCCAAGATTGTCACTCTTAATATCTGTATAGTACTTTATTAATTGTACTGACTGTAATTTACTTAACCTTCTCTAACAGCCTTTAGGTTATTTTCCTTCCTTCTCTATTCTTCCAACCTGAAACACTCTTTCATTCATTAACAGATATTCACATGACTTGGACATCTCAGTTGCTTCAGTCATCTGCCAAATATCAGCAAAACTTTCCCAGACAGCCTCTGTAAGGGAGCACCTCTCCCTGTCCCTCTGTTTTGTTTTCCTTCAAAGCACAGACCTAAAGGAACAGAGGGTCCCAGCCATATGACTGTCTGTTAATGGATGAAAAGGCATTTCAGACTGGAAAAATACAAATGAAAATGACTTCCCATCTCCAGCAGGATGATGTCTGAGGTCCTTGACAGTGTATTCTCCCGTTGCCTGAAGACCCCTGAATCAATTCTTGTGCTCATTCTCTCCACTCCAGCCTACTGTTTGGCATCTTCAAAATGAAATGCTGGTAATTCCTCTGTGAAATCTCTCTTTCCTCATTCCCTTGCTAGGCTCTGACTCCCAGGGACTTTAATACTAAGGACAATGGATAAGCACCATTCATCCATTCAGTGTTTACAGAATATCAACTTATTCTTCAAGACACATCTCAGGTATTACTCCCCAATATCCATCACTAATTATCACCTCTCCAACAGCAGTGAGGGGCACTTTTCAAGGTCACTAGAGTTCAAGTGTCCTTGATCACTCCTCTCTGTATTTATCACACAGAGGTAATTGTTCATATGTCTGGCTCCACCACTAGAACGTAAATCCACACGATCAGGAATTTTCCTTCCTAATGTTTCCACTCTACTTAAAACAGCAAGCAAGTTTGCTTGACACAAGCAAACTGCTCCATGTGCATTTGTGGAACCATTGAGGGGATATATACTAAAGAAACCATAATTTTTAAATTGTGCAGTAATGCTAGAAATCTCTTTGTTGTGGTCTGTGCAACACAATCTAACACAAGACTGACTGACTTGTGATGGCTTGTCTTGACTATTACACTCCAAATCTCACAGAGAAATGAGTCTCTACGTTTCATATCCTAGTTAAAAACACTGAGCATTCCTACCTATGCCATCCTTTCCACAGGGCTTCCACACTCCCCTTCTCTTCTGTCCCACAACGACCCTGACAACTAGGATTCCTCCTGAGAGGGAGTATGAAGCCTTGCACAGTTCTACAAGGTGACATGACTTGCTGAGGGTGGTGTAGGTTGGTTACACCGGAATCAGATTATAATATGAGATTACCACCGGATTGCTGTGAAAGGTGCTCATCATCTAGGCATCATTTTTATTGACTTTGAAGCCTAAGCAGGATACTCAGGAATTTTTACCGCATGGGTAAAATCCAAGATGAAAAGAGCCAGAGGCAAGGAGAGAGTTGATGTCACTCTGACATTCCGTCCTCTTCTCTTGATTCCCTATAACCCCTTTTCTGCCCCCCAGAAAGGAATTGTTGTTAACTACTGTCATGTCTGACTCTTTGTGACCCCAAGGACCGTCGTATGCCAAGCTTCCCTGTCCTTCCCTGGAGTTGGTGATGCTACCCAACTGTCTCATCCTGTCACCCTAGAAAGAAATAGAAAGATGCTTCGATTGTGCAGTGATATGTTTCAATTCAAATGCACTCAAATTCATCAATGTTCATGAATACTTTAGTCCAAAACCCTGGGTTAGGTGCTGCAGGAAACCAAAATATGACTGAAGTACTCTGTGCCATAGTGGATAATTTTATGAACAAAAAGAATTCCTATGTAAGCAATATTCATACATTCATATATAAGCTTATTCAACAAATATTTACTTAATGCCCACTGTGTTCCAGGAAACATGCTAAGTGTTAGGGATACAGTGTTTAAAAGACAAAGTTTATACTCTTGTGCTGTGCTGTGCTCAGTCACCCAGTCATGTCCAACTCTCTGCGACCCCATGAACTGTAGCCTGCCAGGCTCCTCTGTCCATGAAATTCTCCAGGCAAGAATGGTGGAATGGGTTGCCACTTCCTTCTCCAAGTTCTCATGGTACTTCCATTTTATTGAAGAAGAATCGTGATAAACATTTACCTGCCTTAAAGAATTTGCCCAGATAACAACCAGTGATGGAAGTGGATGCGCCCTAGAGCAGATTCAACTTCCAGCAGTCTGACTCTAGATCCCTGCTGTTAGCCACCATCCTATTCTACCTAAAACTCCAAATTTCTGAAATAAGATAGACCTGGTGTGCGGTCAGGCCATTCAAGATGACTGTTTCCCAATTTATGCTTACCAGAGGGGAAGGGTTTGGAGGAGGGACAGTTAGGGAGTTTAGCATGAGACCTGTATACACTGCTATATCTGAAACTTACCTGGTGGTCCAGTGGTTAAGCGTCTGCCTTGCAATGCAAGGGTCACCAGTTCAGTCCTTGATCTGTGGAGATCCAACATGCCAAGGAGTAACTAAGTCCTTGTGTCACAGCTACTGAGACCAGACTCTAGAGTCCATGAGCCACAGCTACTGAGGCCACGTGCCTTAGAGCCCATGCTCCAAACAGAATGCAATAGAGTGCCTTGTGGTGCAGATCTTGGCATGCAGCTAGTTGCTATGGGCCCTTCACCCCTCCAGGACTGAGGACTGAACTGAACTGATTAACCCCTCCCAGCCCCCACTCTACCCTGTTACTAGGCAACCGTCACTAGAGGACGTTAGTGGTCCTTCTCAGCCATTGGTCAGCAGTAGTGAGTGTCTCCCTCAAGCAATCAACTATCAGTGAGGGACCATTTGTGGTCCTGCTCAACCATTCATTGGTCAGTGCCACAGTGGGCCCCACCCACAAGCAAGCATCAGTGAGGAGGGCCTTAGGGAGGCCATTCACCCAACAATCAGTGGAGTATTTGCCCTCAGGTGGAGAGCGAGGCAAGAGGCTGATCTTAGCTTTCTCCTGGGGCCTGCAGCTCACCCTGCCTTGGGCCAGGGAACAGGCTGGGGTAGGGGGAAGTATATGCCCTGCATGGCTCCAGAGCCCTCACCAAGACCACTTAGTAGCTGTGGCACAAAGACCTTTCTCTGTTTCAGACTCCGGCATTTTGGTATTGTTCAGCCTCACTGTGCGTTGGTCACATGGACTTGCCTTTGGATATTAGCAGGGCTTCCCTGGTGGTCCAGTGGCTAAGACTCTACACTCCCAATGCAGGCGCCCAGAGTTCGACCCGTCAGGAAACTATGATCCCACATGCTGCAACTAAAGATGCCGCCTGCCCCAACCAAGACCCAGCACAGCCAAATAGATAAATACTAATATTAAAAATGTTTAAAAAAGGATAACAAACAAGAACCTATTGTATAGCAAAGGGGACTCTACTCAATATTACGTAAGAATGTAAGTGGGAAAAGCATTTGAAAAAGAGTACTTCATGGGAAATAGATGGGGAAACAGTGTCAGACTTTATTTTGGGGGGGCTCCAAAATCACTGCAGATGGTGACTGCAGCCATGAAATTAAAAGACGCTTACTTCTTGGAAGAAAAGTTATGACCAACCTAGATAGCATATTCAAAAGCAGAGACATTACTTTGGCGACTAAGGTCCGTCTAGTCAAGGCTATGGTTTTTCCAGTGGTCATGTATGGATGTGAGAGCTGGACTGTGAAGAAGGCTGAGCACTGAAGAATTGATGCTTTTGAAGTGTGGTGTTGGAGAAGACTCTTGAGAGTCCCTTGGACTGCAAGGAGATCCAACCAGTCCATTCTGAAGGAGATCAGCCCTGGGATTTCTTTGGAAGGAATGATGCTAAAGCTGAAACTCTAGTACTTTGGCCACCTCAGAGACATTACTTTGGCGACTAAGGTCCGTCTAGTCAAGGCTATGGTTTTTCCAGTGGTCATGTATGGATGTGAGAGCTGGACTGTGAAGAAGGCTGAGCACTGAAGAATTGATGCTTTTGAAGTGTGGTGTTGGAGAAGACTCTTGAGAGTCCCTTGGACTGCAAGGAGATCCAACCAGTCCATTCTGAAGGAGATCAGCCCTGGGATTTCTTTGGAAGGAATGATGCTAAAGCTGAAACTCCAGTACTTTGGCCACCTCATGGGAAAAGTTGACTCATTGGAAAAGACTCTGATGCTGGGAAGGATTTGGGGGCAGGAGGAGAAGGGGATGACAGAGGATGAGATGGCTGGATGGCATCATAGACTCGATGAACATGAGTCTGAGTGAACTCCGGGAGATGGTGATGGACAGGGAGGCCTGGCGTGCTGCGATTCATGGGGTCACAAAGAGTCGGACACGACTGAGTGACTGAACTGACTGACTGACTGAGATACATATGCATATAACCTGAGTCACTTTGCTGCAGACCTGAAATATTGTTTTAAAAAAATGGCTGTTTCCTTGTTTTCTGTATATCCTCTGCTCAACAAGGCCCTGCTTCACTCAGTGACTATCCAATCCTCTTAATTACAGGACTTCATCAGTAACTGCCTGCCGATGCTAAACCCCTGGCCCAGCTGCTGGTTTCCCTGGTAACTGATGAGACAACGTGACATAACTTGCCCCTATAAATGGTAGCCTCCTTCTCTCCTGAGTAGCCAAGACTGCTGCCATGTCCTGCCTGCCATCTGCTGCACATGGTGGAGCTGTCGTTCCAGGACCTTTTGCTTTAGACGTCTAAGATCCCTCGTCCACTAAAGCACTGATGTCTCTTCGCTGTACCTGGGGTCTTACTCAGGTCTCAAGGCTGAGCAGCTACAAGGCTTGCAGGCCTGCGGGGTGCAGCCCAATAATTGATAAGTGGTCAAGAAGCCGAGGAAACTCCTGTGAGTATAGAATTGTTGGGAAATAAGGTCTGGGAACGGGAAGTTATGGGGGTGATCCTGGGGTGATGGTCGTCTCAATGAGGGCTGTCTTTCTCTTCCATTATGTTGATATTTTGTTAACCTCAGGTCTCTTTCCATCTTAAAAGGAGCAGCCCCACATTCATGGCTCACCTAAATGCATGGGGATGGCTGCCGAACACAAGAAAAACACAAGGACCTGGATTAGATACAGAATATCAGCATATCCCTGAACCATCAACCCTAAACAACTACAGAAGTGGGCTTTAGAGATGTTAACTCAGGGACAGATTTGTGGGTTGGATATGGCCAGTTACCTGGAAGGGTTTGGTTGGAACCTATGGCAACAGCAAAATAATATTGCCATTTGTGGCCTTGTGGGGAATAGGATTAGAAAGGGATTTATAGATCTCACCTGTCTGCTATCTGTTCCATCTAAGACCAATAAGGTAATTAATCCAGCCCTGACTGGAGGAAGGCACAACCATATTAACCCTGTGGGCTTCACCAGGATTCACCATGGGTTCTGGGGACTGAGGATGAAGAGATGTATGTTACTGCCCCCTAGGACAGAAACCTCAGGAAGGGGTAGCACTATCTCAAGATGCTGTTACTGATTCTATGTTGGTTAATGGTCGTAATCCTCCCTGTACAGTGCCTCTTAACAAATTTAGTCTGAGCAAAGGCAGTCTGTTTGCAGACTGGGCACAGTGTTGGCATCACTGTGAAATGAGTCTGCTTGCTGGGTCTACAGCAAGACACCATTGTCGTTGTCCTCTGGACTTTCATGAAAACTGGAACCTGTAACTGGCTGGCTTGAATGTTTGCCCCCTCCTGGACTCTTTATACTCTTAAGCTGCTATTGTCTGTATTGCATTTGCAGTGTCTGGTTGCAGTGCCCCCGTACATACCTGAGCCCAAGGATAGCACAGAAGAGGGATGGACCAAGATTGTAATGGTCATGCAAAATGTGCAGGGGTGAACTTTATGGTCAGGTCATTCAGGATAGTTATTTTTCTTCTGTCTTCTTTTGTGTCCATCCCCTGTTCAACAAGTCCCCGTTTCATTCATATGACTATCTAATCCTCCTAATTATAAGGTTTCATCAGTAACTGCCTATATGTTTGCCTCCTGCCCCAGGCCCTGGTCTCCCTGGTAACTGAGGGGCCCACCTGACATCAATTCCCCTTATCAGTTCAGCAGCTCAGCTGTGTCCAACTCTTTGTAAGCCCATGGACTGCAGCAGGCCAGGCCTCCCTGTCCATCACCAACTCCCGGAGCTTACTCAAACTTAGGTCCATTGAGTCGGTGAAGCCACCCAACCATCTCATCCTCTGTTGTCCCCTTTTCCTTCCACCTTTAATCTTTCCCAGCATCATGGTCTTTTCCAATGAGTCAGTTTTTTGCATCAGGTGGCCAAAGTATTGGAGTTTCAGCCTCAGCATCAGTCCTTCCAATGAATATTCAGGACTGATTTCTTTTAGGATGGACTGGTTGGATTTCCTTGCTGTCCAAGGGACTTTCAAGAGTCTTCTCCAACACCACAGTTCAAAAGCATCAATTCTTCAGCGCTCAGCTTTCTTTACAGTCCAACTCTCACATCCATACATGACTACTGGAAAAACCATAGCTTTGACTAGATAGACCTTTGTTGACAAAGAAATGTCTTCTTTTTAATATGCTGTTTAGGTTGGTCATAACTTTTCTTCCAAGGAGCAAGCATCTTTTCATTTCATGGTTGCAGTCACCATCTGCAGTGATTTTGGAGCCCAAAGAAATAAAGTCTCTCACTGTTTCCACTGTTTCTCCATCTATTTCCCATGAAGTGATGGGACCAGATGCCATGATCTTAGTTTTCTGAATGCTGAGCTTTAAGCCAACTCTTTCACTCTCCTCTTTCAGTTTCATCAAGAGGCTCTTTAGTTCTTCACTTTTAGAAAATGCACATAGTTTATTTACAAATGTAAGACAGTTACAGACAACTGATCAAAGCACCATGAGAAATAAAATAAGGAAAGAGTTTAAAATATTAAAAAAATTAACAATATGCGGAACAGGGACCCCAAGTAAATACATGACATTGCGAAAATGGTGCCATAGACATGTTCAATGCATGGTTATCATAAACTTTCAGTTTGTAACGAAACACAGTATTTGTGAAGCATGATTACATGCAGTACAATGTTTTAAAGTACGCCTATCAATCAGTTAAAACAAGTCATGAAAAGAGAGTGACTCTGGCTTTTGAAAAGGATGAAGTAGCATTTTTCTCTGGGAGTGCACCCCATTCTGTCCCCTGCCTTCTGTGCTATTTTCCTCATCTCAGGTCAAGTCTGGGACATGAAATTGTAAGGTTTGCATTAGGGTCACTGCTCAAGAGTTTGCTGGGATGTGGTTTTCCCAGAAACCTTTTAACCCAAGAGATAGACACATTTTGGGCCCACAAAAGGGAGGCCTGGAGAGACAACCAGCATAAAATACAGGTCATTCAGAGCATTGAAAAGGATGAAGTAGCATTTTTCTCTGGGAGTGCACCCCATTCTGTCCCCTGCCTTCTGTGCTATTTTCCTCATCTCAGGTCAAGTCTGGGACATGAAATTGTAAGGTTTGCATTAGGGTCACTGCTCAAGAGTTTGCTGGGATGTGGTTTTCCCAGAAACCTTTTAACCCAAGAGATAGACACATTTTGGGCCCACAAAAGGGAGGCCTGGAGAGACAACCAGCATAAAATACAGGTCATTCAGAGCCCTGCCCAAACTTGCTCTAAGGCCTCGAATGCCCAGATAGGACATTCCCTCTTAATAGCCTTTTAGTTCTCTGTGAGGTCAAAGTCTCAGTCTAAGAAGAATGGCCTCAGTTCAGCAGAGAGAGAATCTTCGAGGGTCAGGTCCGAGGACTGGCCAGGACCATGGTGAGGTCCCTGAGTGAAGAAAGAAGTATCACTAGACCCACAAATGAGGAGGCTTTACAGACCCCTGCCCCTATTTTAACCCCATGGTGACCTTCACTGGCATACTCTTCACTGGGATATGCTAGTTTTCCTTGCTAACCAGGAATTTTCTGATAGAGGGTTCTTTGCCCTACACCCCTGCTTATTCTTTGACATCTTCTGGGTTGAAAATTGAATCACAGTGTAGTGGGTTGAATACCCCGGGACAGATTGATCACAGTAAGGACTGGCATCCTTGACAGTCTCAGGCGGGCCACGCAATGGACCAGGCAATTTCCAAGTATTATGCTCAGTCCCAAGATAGACCTTCTCAAACCGATTTCAGAGATGAAGAAGTTGAGGGTCGCAGAGTTTGATAAGGTATTCAGTTTCACACAGTTCTTAAATGACGGGGTTGGAAGTAGACTCCTGTCCTAAATAAGTTTAATGCCCACACTTTGCCATTCCTCCTAGACTGAGGCCAACTTTGTGTTCCTTAATTTGCCTTACGTCTGATCGACTGGTCCAACATGTATGTCAGGTGATAAAAAGGAGAACTCTGTGCCCAAAACACTGGAAGGACATATGTAACCACAGCACTAAGCATATCAAAATAATTGAGAAGTCTGAATAAAGCAGAGAAAGGTAGTATTTAGTGACAGTATAATCATCTACATATCCAAAGTCAGAGAACCCAAATGATCCGTGGCCCAGAAAATCATGCTGGACAGCCCTTTTCATTTGGAAATTAAAACTTTTCAAAGAAAAGTCACATAAAATTTGAAGTGTGGCTAGTAAAGAGAAGGGGTAAGATGAAGGTGTTTTATCCTTTGTCAACACATCCATCCTGCCTTGCCTTACAACTTCCCTGTTTCATATCACTCCTGGGACAGGAATCCAGACTCTGAAGGGTTTTCAATAGGGAAACGGGTCAAGAGGTTGCCAGGGTGTGGCCCTGCCCAGGAAGACTTTTAATAAAGAAACAGGAGCCAGGAGGAAGAGGCCCTTACAGGTGGGCTGGGGAGGGCAACATGCCCCAGGCCAAGTTCTCAGCCTGAACAATAGCTCACTTAACCTTCAGGGTTCTTGGGGACTTGTGACTACCGCCTCGGAGGATTCCCAGTCAGCAGACCATTATCTGTGTTTGGCCAGCTCAGGTCTGTAGAGAGAAATATTTCTAAGGTGTGCCAGGAGGAAGGAGAGCAGCCCTGCCAAGCCCATATCAGCAGAGACGTCTTGGAATCTTCCCTGTTGCCATGGAGATCCTTCTAAATGTGAGAAAGTGTTGGCCTCATATCGTTCTCAGGGGTAACAGAAAAGTGATGAGCTTGCTTTGAGGTGGACGTGTCAGGTCAGCAGAAGGGGATCTCTTAGGCCTTCACCTGGGTCAGATTTAGGGTACAGAGTCAGCACCCCCAGTGGGACCACCATCATATGCGTTCTCAACCTGCCTGATGCAGTTGTCACTCATGGCATGGCAGGTGTGGTCAAGCAATGCCACCCTCACATCCTTTTGGATCTCAGTAAAATGTTCTCAGACCGAAAAAGAGAGGAGCCTCAGGCCCTGCCAGCATCCAAATCAAGCAAACTGAATGAGGGTTGAGGGGCCCACCCACTTTTGGATAGAGGGATAAGAGTGCCTGGCCCTGTACTCAAGACTGCAGTCCCCAGGAAAGGGTATGGGGCTGAGCCACAACCCAGCCCCATTTGTTTTTTAAGTTTACTTTTTTTTTAAGCATTCTTAGAGTGACAGCAAAATGGAGCAGAAAGTATGGAGAGTTCCCATCTATCTTCTTCCTGGACACATGCACAGCCTTCCCTACTGTCAACAGCCCCCAGCAGAGTAAGCCATTTGCTACAATCTAGGAAGCTACATTGATATATCATTACCACACTTACTTACATTAGCTTCTTTATTTGGTATTGTACCCTCTGTGAGTATAGACAAATGGATGATGACTTGTATCCAGCCTTATGGGCTTCTTAGGTGGGTCAGTGGTACAGAATCCACCTGCCCATGGAAGAGACATTGGTTCAGTCCCTGGATGGGAATATCCCTTGGAGAAGACAAAGGCATCTCACCGAGTATTCTTGCCTGAAAAATCCCGTAAACAAAGGAGTCTCGTGGGGTACAGTCCATGAGGTCCTAAAGAGTCGGGCACAACTGAGTGACTAACAACAGCACCCACCCCTGTAGGGTCACAGAGAGCAGTTTCATGACAGTGAAAAGCTCTCTATCCTCTCTTCATCCCTCCCTCCCTGCCCCCCAACCCCTGGAAACTGTTGGTCTTTTTACTGTTTCTATAATTCTGCTTTTTGTTCCAAGAGTCATGTGGTTGGAATTATGCAGTGTGTAACTTTTTGAGATGAACTTTTTTTTAAGTAATGCACATCTAAGATTCTTCCATGTCTTTTCACTGTTTGAAAACTTATTCATTTTTAGCATTGAACAGTATTGTGTTACTTATCCCGTTACCTCCTGAAGGACACTGATGTTGTTTTTAAAGTTTTGGAAAATATGAGATAAGCTGCTATAAACAACTGCCTGCAGGTTTTTGTGTTGATGTAAGTTTCCTGCTCATCTGGCTAAACACCAAAGATCATAGGGTAAGAGTATATTTAGTGTTTAGTCACTCAGTTGTGTCCAACTCTTTGCCACCTCATGGAATTTGACCCATCAGGCTCCTCTGTCCATGGGATTTCCCAGACAAAATACTGGAATGGGTTACCATTTTCTCTTCTAGGGAGTCTGCCCAACTCAGGGATCAAACCCATGAGTCTCCTGCATTGTAGTTGGATTCTTTACTACTAGCCCAAGAGTATGTTTCAGTTCAGTTCAGTCGCTGAGTCATGTCCAGCTCTTTGCAACCCCATAGACAGCAGCATGCCAGGCCTCCCTGTCCATTACCAACTGCTGGAGTTTACTCAAACTCATGTCCATTGAGTCGGTGATGCCATCCAACCATCTCATCCTCTGTCATCCCCTTCTCCTGCCCCCAATCTCTCCCAGCAACAGAGACTTTTCAAATGAGTCAGTTCTTCATGTCAGGTGGCCAAAGTATTGGAGTTTCTGCTTCAGCATCAGTCCTTCCAGTGAATATTCAAGACTGATTTCCTTGAGGATGGACTAGTTGGATCTCCTTGCAAACCAAGGGACTCTCAAGTGTCTTCTCTGACATGACAGTTGAAAAGCATCAATTCTTTGATGCTCAGCTTTCTTTATAGTCCAACTCTCACATCCATACATGGCCACTGGAAAAACCATAGCCTTCACTGGCAGACCTTTGTTGGCAAATTAATGTCTCTGCTTTTTTTATGCTGTGTAGGTTGGTCATAACTTTTCTTCCAAAGAGCACGCGTCTTTTGATTTTGTGGCTGTGGTCACCATTTGCAGTGATTTTGGAGCCCCCTAAAAGGATGTCTGTCACTATTTCCATTGCTTCCTCATCTATTTAGTTGATTTAAAAAAAATGATAGTTTATTAAGGTATGATTGACATACAAAAATGTATACATACTTAACTTATTGATGAGTTTGGAGATGTCTACTCCTGTGAAATGACCACGACAGCTTATGCCATAGGCATATCCATTACTTCCAAAATGCCCCTCTCTTCCTTTTTTAAGTTTATTTTTAATCAAAGTATAGTTGCTTTACCCTATTGTGTTGGTTTCTGCCATACATCAACATGAATCGGCCATAGGTATACAATGTCCCCTCCCCCTTGAACATCCCCCCACCTCCCATTCCTTCCCAACCCTCTTGGTTATCACAGAGCACCAGTTTGAGCTCCCTGCATCACACAGCAAATCCCCATCGGCTGTCGATGTTCCATATGATAACGTATGTTTCAGGATTACTCTCAGTTTGTCCCTCCCTGTCCTCCACCCCTGTGTCACCAAGTCTGTCCTCTATGTCTGCCTCTCCATGCTGCCTTGCAAATACATTCATCAGTGCCGTCTCCTAGATTCCATGTGTGTGTCAGTATACATGTTTATATGTCTCTTTCTGACTTTCTTTACTCTGTATAATAGGCCCTAGGTTCACCCACTACATTGGAACTTACTCAAATATGGTCTTTCTTATGGCTGAGTAGTATTTCATTGTAGCCATGTAGCGAAGCTGCTTTATCCATTCGTCGATGGACATCTAGGTTGCTTCTGAGGCCTATCTATTGTAAATAGTGTTGCAGTGAAGCCTGGAGCACATGTGTCTTCTTCAGTTATGGTTTCCTAAGGGATTATGCCCAGTAGTGGGATGGTTGAGTCATATGGTGGTTTTATTCCTAATTTTTAAGTAAGCTTCATACTCTTTTCCATAGAAAGAAAGAAAGTGAAGTCGCTCAGTCATGTCTGACTCTTTGCGATCCCATGGACTGTAGTCTGCCAGGCTTCTCTGTCCTATATTGTCTATAGGTTTTTTGATGATGGCCATTTTGAAAGATGCCTTGTCACCCTTTATGTTCTATATCTGTGATAAGAACACTTACCTTAAGATGTGACCTCTTAGGGAGTGTACAATATAGTATTTTAAACTATATGTTCTATATTATATAGTAGATCCCGAGAACTTACTCATTTTGTGTAATTAAACTTTGTAACTTTTGATTAATACAGCAGGCAGTATTCCAATTCTCAGTATCAGTGAATAAACAGTGTGAGTTATCAACAGTTGCAGCCACCACGGATGGTGAACCATGAGGGAACACAGGATGTAAAAATACAGGATACAGGCCCCAGATACGTGAGGTTCATTTCAAAGGAATGATTTCAGTGAGCCCCGATTCTTGCATATTTCCATCGATGGAAACGTGCTAAATTCCTTAACCTGGGTTATCTGGTTTTCCTTCATTTATCATAATCTTTTGATATTCAGACTACCTGCCCTTTGCTGCAAACCTTTTATGTAACCTGGCTCCTCCCCTCCCTTCTTTGGCACAGTTTTCTCAGGGTCACTTGAGATGCTGCCTCCTGAGTTGAAGCCCTAAAGTTTTGTACCAAAGACAACATACCTGTCAACTTTTACGTTGTGAATGCTTTTTTCATTTATCTAGGAGGCTAATTACTTCACAGTATTGTAGTGGCCTTTGCCATACATTGACATGCATCAGCCATGGGTGTACATTGTTGCCTTTCCTCAACCCCCCTCCCACCTCCCTCATGATACCATCTCTCAGGGTCATCCCAGTGCACCAGCCCTGAGCACCCTGTCTCATGCATAGGTTGCGAATGTTTTTTAAGTCTACAGTTCCTTCTCATTCATCCTCCTATAGACCATGGCAACCACTGCTCTACTCTGTTTTTCTTACTTTGACCATTTTCAATTCTTCATGTAAATGACATACAGTATTTGTCCTACTGTGTCTGACTTAAATATATACATATATAATATATATGAAATTTACCTTATAAAATAGGATGTTTTTGCAAAGTAATAGTCTGTTATAAAATGAAAATTAAAGGAGTAATAGAGATCTCAAAATTTTTTAAAAAAATTAAAAAAAGAATGATCGTAAAAATATATCTGGGACTTTCTCTACTGTTGTGGGCAGTGTGGGATAAATTCATTTTTGGATAGTTCCTTGGTCTGGCTCATATTTCTCAAGATCTACAGGGCCCTTCCTATGTAGTCAGTACTAACTACAGGGTTTTAATCTGTTGCATCTGTCACTTCCAAGGTGGTTCCCTCTGTTGTAGCTTCTTCTGTTTGCTGGTCTCTTGAGGGTCTGATTTCCACCCTGGCACAAGGGGGCAGTGGTGGACACTTTTTTAGGCTCACTTGTTCAAGTGCACTGTGGGGAGGGAGGGACGCTGCAAACAAATAACACTGGTGTGTGCTTGCAGTGTCTAAGCCACACTGGGCCTGCCCCCGCTCACGGCGCATGTGCCCTCCCTGCCCACTCTGCTCAGGCTCTCGGTTGCTCTGCTGGGAACCGTCCAAGGCCGGCCCTGGATTGCATGCACCCCCCAGGTCTAAATCACTCAGGTTCCCTCACTCGGGTAGTCCTCAGAGGCGCCGACTCGTAGGGCCTGCGTTTTGTGCCCTTCCCAGGTCTGAGCAGCTCAGGTGATGAGGTGTTTGGTGAGCACGGTTGCTGTGACTTATCGCCTCCCCCGTCCCTGCAGCTTGGTTTTTTGGGTGTACAACCGGCGCAGCTTCACAGGCAGATGTCCAGAACCTGAAGAAGTCTTAGTTAGCAAAGAAGCCTGCTTGCGATTTGGTAGATTATGTCTCTCTGGGGCTCCGATTGCCCCCTTCCGGCTCTGGCTGCCTGTCACTGAGGGGGATGGTCTGCAGCTGGCTAGTTCTGTTCAGTTCTTTGTTCTGTACACGGGCCTGGTGGTGTCTTAGGGCTTTTTGCGTGGTAGCTATCCCATGATCTGGTGTGCTAGCCCAAGTCAGTTCCCTCCGATTGCCCTCAGGGCACTCAGGCCCTGTCCTTACTCTAAGCAATGCAGCCCGCGCCTCCGTGCCCAGCCCCCACTTGCTAGTGGTGGGTACAGGCATCTGTGCTGCTTGTCACTGTGGGAGTTACAGTTGGGCTCATAATCTGTGGGGTTTGATTATTTATCTATTTTTCCTCCCTGTTATGTTGCCCTCTGTGCTTCCAAGGCTCACCACAGACTCAGTAGTGAAAGTGTTTTCTGGTGTTTGGAAACTTCTCTCTTTTTAAGACTCCCTTCCTGGGACAGAACTCCATCCCTACCTCTTTTGTCTCTCTCTCTCTCTCTTTTTTTTTTTTCCTCTTTTATATTTTTTCCTACCTCCTTTCAAAGACAATGGGCTGCTTCTCTGGGTGCCTGATGTCCTCTGCCAGCATTCAGAAGTTGTTTTGTGGAATTTACTCAGTGTTTAAATGTTCGTTTGATGAATTTGTGGGGGAGAAAGTGGTCTCCCTGTCCTATTCCTCTGCCATCTTAGGACCACCCAAGAGTGTATATTTTTAAAGCAAAGTATAGTTGTTATGGGCCTCCCTGGTGGCTCAGATGGCAAAGAATCTGCCTGCAATGTAGGAGACCTGGGTTTGATCACTTAGTCAGGAAGATCCCCTGGAGAAGGGAATGGTTACCCACTCCAGTGGGTAATTCGTACTTGGAGAATTCCATCGATAGAGGGGCCTGGCAGACTACCATCCTTAGGGTCAAAAGGAGTTGAACAAGACTGAGCAACTAAAACTTTCACTTAATTTTCATAGTTGATGTACAATATTTTATGTTTCAGGTAAATGACAAAGTGATTCGCAGTTTATGAAGGTAATGTTCCATTTATAGTTACTATAAAATATTGGCTATATCCCCTTTGTTTCGCAATATATCCTTGTAGTTTATCTATTTTATACATGTAAGTTTGCACCTCTTAATCTGCTATCCCTGCCCTTACCCTCCCCCTTGCTGCTCTCCATTGATAACTACTACTAGCTTGTTCTCTGTATCTGTGAGTCTGCTTCATCTCCTTAGTCTGTTTTATTTTTTAATTCTCCATAAAAATGGTATTTTACAGCATTTGTCTTCCTCTATCTCACATATTTCAGTTAACATAATACCTTCCAATCAATCCATGTACTGGAAAATGGCAAAAGTTCATTCTTTTTTATGACTGAGTAATATTCCTTTGCCTGGATCTTTTTGAATTAGTAGGTCTTTTTTTCATTTTTAGCAGTAATTTAAAGTTTATTCAAGCTTTAATGCAGGTTCTGACTTTAAGGTAGCATCACATGGCATACTTCTGAGTACATTCCTGAAAATTTATTTTTACTTATTTTCTGTTTATAGATCTACGCAACCTTTGGCACTGGGGAGCCGATCATCTGGGTTCTGATCACATAGCAGGGAACAAATGGACACCA
>SJYC01133143.1:0-10903 GCA_006408675.1 Madoqua kirkii
TCCATGTACTGGAAAATGGCAAAAGTTCATTCTTTTTTATGACTGAGTAATATTCCTTTGCCTGGATCTTTTTGAATTAGTAGGTCTTTTTTTCATTTTTAGCAGTAATTTAAAGTTTATTCAAGCTTTAATGCAGGTTCTGACTTTAAGGTAGCATCACATGGCATACTTCTGAGTACATTCCTGAAAATTTATTTTTACTTATTTTCTGTTTATAGATCTACGCAACCTTTGGCACTGGGGAGCCGATCATCTGGGTTCTGATCACATAGCAGGGAACAAATGGACACCAGAACCCTAGAAATCATGAAAGCAAGAGACCGCAGTCATCTTAGAGTAGTGAACCAAGTGCCGCCGTTAGTGTTCATGTCTGGATGATAAACTCTGTTCCAAATGCACCCTTAGGTAGTGTGAACGGGTAGTCTTTAGGAAATGAATAGTCAGAGAGAATATACTGCCTCAATATGGGCTGCCGTTCATTTTCATAATTGTGGTTTGCCAATGAAATGTATCATCCCCAGCTGGACCTGCAGAATATAGAGATGTATGTTACTGCCCCCTAGGACAGAAACCTCAGGAAGGGGTAGCACTATCTCAAGATGCTGTTACTGATTCTATGTTGGTTAATGGTCGTAATCCTCCCTGTACAGTGCCTCTTAACAAATTTAGTCTGAGCAAAGGCAGTCTGTTTGCAGACTGGGCACAGTGTTGGCATCACTGTGAAATGAGTCTGCTTGCTGGGTCTACAGCAAGACACCATTGTCGTTGTCCTCTGGACTTTCATGAAAACTGGAACCTGTAACTGGCTGGCTTGAATGTTTGCCCCCTCCTGGACTCTTTATACTCTTAAGCTGCTATTGTCTGTATTGCATTTGCAGTGTCTGGTTGCAGTGCCCCCGTACATACCTGAGCCCAAGGATAGCACAGAAGAGGGATGGACCAAGATTGTAATGGTCATGCAAAATGTGCAGGGGTGAACTTTATGGTCAGGTCATTCAGGATAGTTATTTTTCTTCTGTCTTCTTTTGTGTCCATCCCCTGTTCAACAAGTCCCCGTTTCATTCATATGACTATCTAATCCTCCTAATTATAAGGTTTCATCAGTAACTGCCTATATGTTTGCCTCCTGCCCCAGGCCCTGGTCTCCCTGGTAACTGAGGGGCCCACCTGACATCAATTCCCCTTATCAGTTCAGCAGCTCAGCTGTGTCCAACTCTTTGTAAGCCCATGGACTGCAGCAGGCCAGGCCTCCCTGTCCATCACCAACTCCCGGAGCTTACTCAAACTTAGGTCCATTGAGTCGGTGAAGCCACCCAACCATCTCATCCTCTGTTGTCCCCTTTTCCTTCCACCTTTAATCTTTCCCAGCATCATGGTCTTTTCCAATGAGTCAGTTTTTTGCATCAGGTGGCCAAAGTATTGGAGTTTCAGCCTCAGCATCAGTCCTTCCAATGAATATTCAGGACTGATTTCTTTTAGGATGGACTGGTTGGATTTCCTTGCTGTCCAAGGGACTTTCAAGAGTCTTCTCCAACACCACAGTTCAAAAGCATCAATTCTTCAGCGCTCAGCTTTCTTTACAGTCCAACTCTCACATCCATACATGACTACTGGAAAAACCATAGCTTTGACTAGATAGACCTTTGTTGACAAAGAAATGTCTTCTTTTTAATATGCTGTTTAGGTTGGTCATAACTTTTCTTCCAAGGAGCAAGCATCTTTTCATTTCATGGTTGCAGTCACCATCTGCAGTGATTTTGGAGCCCAAAGAAATAAAGTCTCTCACTGTTTCCACTGTTTCTCCATCTATTTCCCATGAAGTGATGGGACCAGATGCCATGATCTTAGTTTTCTGAATGCTGAGCTTTAAGCCAACTCTTTCACTCTCCTCTTTCAGTTTCATCAAGAGGCTCTTTAGTTCTTCACTTTTTGCCATAAAGGTGGTGTCATCTGCGTATCTGAGGTTATTGATATTTCTCCCTGCAATCTTGATTCCAGCTTGTGTTTCATCCAGCCCAGCATTTTGCATGATGTATTCTGCATATTTTTCTGGTGTAGTAGAAAGATGTGCATTCATCTTCTCCTGTGAGAACTCCAAAAGTACAACTCACTGCTGAACAGCCATTGACAAGAGGATGTTGGATCCCACCAAAAAAAGATATCCCATGTCCAAGGGCAAAGAAGCCCCCAAAAGATGGTAGAATGGGTGAAATCCCATGTAGTAGCAAATCCCATACCCACCAGAGATGCTCAGAGGGCCCAAACAAAACCTTTGTGCACACCAGGGGACCCCATAGAGACTGAGTCAGACCTGCCTTTGAGTGTTTGTGTGTCTCCTGTGGAGGTATGGGTCAAACAGTGGTCAGTCACAGGGGCAGGGGCTCTGGGTGCAGCAGACCTGGGTATGGCATAAGCCCTCTTAGAAGAGGTCATCATTAACCCCACTGTAGAGCCACCAGAACTTACACAGGACTGAGGAAACAGACTCTTAGAGGGCACAAACAAAACCTGTGCACACCAGGACCCAGGAGAAAGTAGCACTGGCCTCACAAGAGACTGACCCAGACTTGCCTGGAGCATCCAGGAGTCTCCGGTGGAGGTGTGGGTCGGCAGTGGCCTGCTGCAGGGTCAAGGGCACTGAGTGTGGCAGTGCATGCACGAGACCTTTTGAAGGAGGTCACCATTATCTTCATTACCTCCACCATAGTTTAGCCTCAGGTCGAAAAACAGGGAGGGAACATAGCCCCACCCATCAATAGAAATTCCCCGTATGAATGGAGCCTAATCTCCTGAGTAGCAGAGATTGCTGCCAAGCCTTACCTGCTGTCTGTCATGCATAGTGGGATGTCATTCTAGGACCTTTGTCTTTAGACATGTAAGATCCCCTGTCCAAAAAACCACTGATGTTCCTGTTGCTATACCTTGGCTCTTTCTTCAGTCTCAAGGTTGGGCAACTACCAGTCTTGCAGACCTCTATGGAGCATGGCCCAACATCTGGTATCCAGGAGCCAGAGACATTTTTGCAGAATTGGAAGCAAAACAAGACTGACTTTGGCATATTCAGATTAGATAAAATGGAACCTCCATATTCACACTGCTTGTGATAGTCTGTTCCCAAATCTCCGGCTAGCAATGTAATAAACATCAACTAATAAAACATGGGCTTCGGAATGATGTGTGACTATTCTAAGACCTAGTCTGCTTATGATTATAAAGTGATGTATGTTTGTTATTTCACAATATCTTACTACTCTTCATAGCATGTTTATAAGTCTGCTCTTATCTTAGCAGGTACAAGGGACAAATAGAAGAAGAACAAAATTGGGAATGTGAAGAGGAAAAGCTAGACGATACTGCTGACATGGTAAAACCATCACCCTGGTCTCAGGTGGCTTATGTGGGCTCCAGACCCTTGACTCTTCCAGAGTAGTTAACGCACAAAGGAGAACACAGCATCACTCCTCAGGTGAGGCTCCCACTGAAGACGACCAACCTTGGTTGATGAGAAGGGCATCTTCTAGGAAGCGTGTGCCAGTGGCTCCTGTCAACTTTAGGGACATAGCTCTGGAATATTAGAAGAGAAATCTAGTGATGGAGCTGTAATGAAGTAGTGAAAAGAGTAAAGTATTTGAGCAAAAGATTCTGTTCCCTTTTGATACAAAGATAAGCTTCCCGTTTAGACCCAGTGACAAGGGAGTAACAGTTATAAACAAAGGAAGGTACTGAACAAATGATATTTAAAGAGGCACTGTTGACTCAAGGAGAGTCTTGTTTCTAAGTTCATTAATAACAACTCAGCCCTTTAAAATTCAAGCCCTTTAAAAACAATGCATCCACAGATCTCATGATTTTGGTGTGGCTTAGATTTCAATTCAGGCAGGGTTTGTGACTTCACTGGGTGGTGCTAATGAAACACATGGCACGTTGACTCATTTCTGCTTGACATTTAACTGGCTGCATGAGTTCTAGCATCTTCTGTCTGACACAGGTATTTTCAGGATGGACAGATCATTCAAAATGATGCCTTATTTTTTTTTAAGAGGTGGTAATACTAAAAGGGGAAATAGAATAAGATCTAAGTGTTATACAAGTTTAAACTTCCAACCCCATTTAATTCATGATTCTTTCAATCATAACATCATTATGAACCCAATGTCTACTTTGTCTTTGGCCTCAAGTTGAATATGCATGGCAGAAATCCAGAGGGGGGGCATGAAGACTCAGGTACTATATAATTTCTGGTTAATATGTATGAAAGACATTATCATGTTAAAGCCTTAAAAATGGAAAGCTCTTTGATTTGCCAAAGTATTAAAATAATATGTAATTGACTGAATTGAAGATTTGTTTAGCAATAATGTGGTAAAGGTTTTGATAACTATTGCTATGTTTTAAAAGTGGTGGACAATGACATATTATATCCATTATGTCGTGTAAACTTGCTATGAAGTGGAGGAGAAACAGAGGTAAGAAGGCATTTGTCTAGGAAGTAGGTCAAACATTTGTCCAATATATGGTCTGAGGAGGAGCCTGTACTAGAGACAAGAATAGGAAAGAATATTCAAAAGGAAGCCAGGAACAGCTGGTCTCCAGAGCCAGGCAGGCAGGCTTGCAGGGAAATCCTAGCTCTGTTCTCTGTGATGTTGTGAGGCTATTTTGATTGTTGTTGCTGTGTAATAAATTACCCTAGAACTTGTTGTAAAGAGCAACATTTTTGTTTTGCTCCTCACCTTGAGGGGCGCAACTTCAGGAAGAGTTGCACTTGGTAGATCGTGTTTGGAGTCTCCTAGGATTGCACTGAGATGTTGGCCTGACCTGCCCTCATCTGAAAGAATGAGGTTGGACCAGATATGAGAGCCAGATGGAGGCTGTCGCCTGGGAGCTTGGCCATGTTCAGGGGATGCTCCAGCATAGTGGCCCTTGGGATGGGAAACTTTTTAGCTGGCGGTCATCCTCTGCCAGAGCAAGTGTTCCAGTGGAGGCTGTTGGTAGATGCATGGCATTTATAATGAAACCTTGAAAGACGGTCATTTCAGTCATTGCTCTGTTGGTAAAAGCAGTCACAATCCCAGGGGTAGGGGAATTAGACTCTGCTCTTTGACTGAAGGGGCTTCCCTGGAGGCTCAGCTGGTAAAGAACTTGCATGCCAATGCAGAAGACACAAGAGACATGGGTTCAATCCCTGGGTGGGGAAGATCCCCCAGAGAAGAAAACTGCAACCATTTCTTTACAACCAATTGCTCCAGTATTCTTGGCTGGAAAATTCCACAGACAGAGTTGCCTGGTGGGCTACAGTTCACAGGGTCGCAAGGAGTCAGACAGGACTGAGCGCATGTGCAAACACACACTGTGACTGAGCGGCAAGGCCACATTGTGGAGGATGGGAGGTGTGGTTGCAGCCGTCTTTCTAAATAAAATCTGCCAGCATGGCCTTGCGAAAAATAACTTCTAAAGTTTAGTTTCCCTATATGTAAAATGGAAATAACAATATTCTATAAAAGATTAGGATAACTGAAATAAAATGTGCTTATAAGAGGCTTCGCCTGGTGCTGGAAGCCCAGTGAATGTTTAATCAATGTTTGCTATTAACGGTCCTGGCACTTGGGGTGCTGACTCTAGCTCCCACTTTCACCTGAGCAGGAGATGAAGCCAAGTCACATCTCTTTGTGATACTCAAACTATCAGTGCCTCTGACTCCCCTCCTACCTATCCATGAGGAGATTCTCTCCCCCTAGGATCTGACCTCCTGTGACATTATCAAAACACTCATAAAGTGTCATTCACTTTCTTGACACTGCCCCTCGGGTTTCATCTTTGCCAGAGACATTCACTGACTGTGGTAGGCATCGCCACAAAGGCTGCTCAGGCGCTCCTGTTCTGAACCCTGTCTTCTCTTCTCAAGCTCCAAACTGTCCCTCCAGGCCTTTCATTCCTTGAAGAGAATTCCTTCTTTCACTAAGAGCAGAGATCCCTGCAAGTGGGAATTCTCTCATCCCTGCCTCCTCCACTTCCACACTTAGAGCCACCTGCACCCGTCATCATTTCCTCACCTTATGTCTCAAAATGAAGACATATATCCTCTGGCTTCTAAGCCTGGGTCCCCCAGTCCTGACCTCTGCTTCATCCCTTCTCTCTCCTCTGGAGCATCGCCACACTGATGACACCTGCTCTTGTGTCTTCAGCTGCTTCCTCTAGACCGGCACCTTCCCTTGAGTCTATCAAAGGCTGAAGCCTTTCCTAGTTTACTATGAAGAAATCAAAACTGATCAACTATACCCTTTCTGCAGTCTTGTTCCCCTGGCAAGCTGCTGTACTCACCTGTTCTTCACACCAAACTCACTACCTACAAGTCCTTATCACTATTCATTCTTTACTCCCCGTAGTATCTCCTGCTCTGTCTTTCTAGAAACTATCCCTGCAGAGGAACCTTGGGGCATCTTGATTTAAATTGCTGTTTTGAGGTGGCTTGTTCGACAGTAGAAGTTAAATACCATAGTGATCAAGCCAAGATCTTAACCCATGTGATGACTGCAAATTCTTCTTCCCTTCCGTGTTAGCAAGTCCTAGAGAGTAAGGCTGATGAATTCTTGTGGAGACTTTGACTTCCAAGTGAAGGAGTTAGAATATCTCACATTTGGTTGTTTGTCTCTTTTTAATCTGAAATGTTCACATTAAGGAATATTGTGTGTAAAGGGAATAGGGGGGCAGAGTTTTCAAAGAATCGCTTGGGAGGGTTTTGCAAAACCTCTGGCCTCTCTTCTACTCTCTCACAGCTCTTTTGTAATTTGCTCCCTCACATAAAGGTAGTTGGGGATGTTTGGAGTCTGTTTCTACACCCTTGTTGATCAGACCAATATTTCTCACCTGCAAAGAAACTAGGGCCTAGAGGGGCCAAATACTTACTTAAAGTGTCAAACCTGCTAAAATGCCAGGATTTTCTGCTCAGTTTTAACATATCTATGTATCCATATTTTTACTTGCTTCTCTAAATATCTGGATATCTGTCCACAGCAAGTCAAGCAATACAGAGGTTTATAAAAAAAAAAAATTCAGTCTCTTTTTTCTACTTTACTATTGAGGTTATTAATTATAACAGTTTGATAACCTTTCATACTTCTTTATGCTAACATTTATTTTATCTTATCAGTGATATATTTCCAGGTAAGTAAAAATGGTCTACTTTTTCCCATTTTTAAACTGATAGTTGACATAAAATGTACCTCTTTAAAGTATGGGGTTCAGCCATTTTAAATGTATTAAACAAGGTTATGCAACCATTATCACACTTCATACACTTTCATTACCCCCAAAAGGAGGCTTACCCATTAGCAGTCACTTCAGTTGTGGTAACTATTAATCTGTGTCTTCACAGCTTGCCCACTCTAGACATTGCGTATAAATGGAATCATACAATATGTGGCCTTCTGTGTCTGAATTTCTTCTCTCGGCATAGTGTTTTCAAGGTTCATCTTCATCGTAGCGTGTATCAGTACATTCTTTACGGTCAAATAACTTCATTGTAAGGATAGACGACATTTGCTTATCTCTTCGTCAGTTGGATATCTAGCTATTACAGATTTTGTGTAGTCTTAAGTGTTATTTCTCTTGGATGTGTACCTAGGAGTAGAATTGCTGGGTCATACAGTAATTTCATGTTTAACTTTCTGAATTGTCAAACTGTGTTCCAAAGCAGCGACACCGTTTTACACTGACATCATGTATGGGAGTTCCAGTTTCTCCAAATCCATGACCATGTTTGTTGTTATCATCTTGATTATGGTTGTTCCTGTGTGTCATGTGATATTTCATTATGGTTTTGATTTACGAGTAGTCATGTCTAGCATCTGATGTGTTTATTGGTCATTTGCATATTTTCTTTGGATAAATGTCTATTCAAATTCTTTTTTAATCTGACTTTTTTTGAACTTTAGTGGTTCTTTATATATTCTGGAAACAAGTCCCTGACTGAATATATAATTGGCAAGTTTTTTCTCCCCCTTATTTTTACATTCTTGTCCTTGATGCACACAAGGTTCAAAATTTTAATAAACTAATTTATCATGTGTATTGTCATATCTAAAAAATTGTTGTCTAACCCAAGATTATGAAACTTTATGTTCTAGACATTTTGTAGCATTAGTTCTTACACTTAGGTCATTCCATTTTGAAATTATTTTTTCTATATGGTATGAAGTAAGGGTACAGATTTATTCTTTTGCATATGGATTTTCATTTATCCCAGTTTTTGTCAAAAGATGGTCCTTTCTCCAATAAATTGTCTTAATGCCTTTGCTGAAACTCAGTTGATCATAGTTATATGGGTTCATTTCTTAACTCTTAATTCCATCACATGTATCTGTGTTTATCCTTATGCCATTACCAGACTGTCCTGGTTATTGTAGCTCTTCTGTATTTCTGAAATTGGGAAGTGTGAGACCACCAACTTTTGTGGGGTTTTTTGCAATATTGTTTTGGCTAATCAGAGTCCCCAAACTTCAACACAGATTTTAAAATTGGAGTGTCAGTTTCCTTAAAGCATCTGGAATCGTAGCGTGTATCAGTACATTCTTTACGGTCAAATAACTTCATTGTAAGGATAGACGACATTTGCTTATCTCTTCGTCAGTTGGATATCTAGCTATTACAGATTTTGTGTAGTCTTAAGTGTTATTTCTCTTGGATGTGTACCTAGGAGTAGAATTGCTGGGTCATACAGTAATTTCATGTTTAACTTTCTGAATTGTCAAACTGTGTTCCAAAGCAGCGACACCGTTTTACACTGACATCATGTATGGGAGTTCCAGTTTCTCCAAATCCATGACCATGTTTGTTGTTATCATCTTGATTATGGTTGTTCCTGTGTGTCATGTGATATTTCATTATGGTTTTGATTTACGAGTAGTCATGTCTAGCATCTGATGTGTTTATTGGTCATTTGCATATTTTCTTTGGATAAATGTCTATTCAAATTCTTTTTTAATCTGACTTTTTTTGAACTTTAGTGGTTCTTTATATATTCTGGAAACAAGTCCCTGACTGAATATATAATTGGCAAGTTTTTTCTCCCCCTTATTTTTACATTCTTGTCCTTGATGCACACAAGGTTCAAAATTTTAATAAACTAATTTATCATGTGTATTGTCATATCTAAAAAATTGTTGTCTAACCCAAGATTATGAAACTTTATGTTCTAGACATTTTGTAGCATTAGTTCTTACACTTAGGTCATTCCATTTTGAAATTATTTTTTCTATATGGTATGAAGTAAGGGTACAGATTTATTCTTTTGCATATGGATTTTCATTTATCCCAGTTTTTGTCAAAAGATGGTCCTTTCTCCAATAAATTGTCTTAATGCCTTTGCTGAAACTCAGTTGATCATAGTTATATGGGTTCATTTCTTAACTCTTAATTCCATCACATGTATCTGTGTTTATCCTTATGCCATTACCAGACTGTCCTGGTTATTGTAGCTCTTCTGTATTTCTGAAATTGGGAAGTGTGAGACACCAACTTTTGTGGGGTTTTTTGCAATATTGTTTTGGCTAATCAGAGTCCCCAAACTTCAACACAGATTTTAAAATTGGAGTGTCAGTTTCCTTAAAGCATCTGGAGTTTTGATGAAGATTACATTGAATCTGTAGGTCAATTTGAGAACTTCTGACATCTTGATTTTGACACTTTCAATCCATGAACAGGAGATATTCTTCTATTTATTTAAGTCATTCTTTTAATGATTTCTGGTTTCTGGTGTATGAGTCTTATACTTTTCACTAAACTTATTTCTCAGAATTCTTGGTACTGTCATAAATATAATTATTTTATAATTTTATTTCTTTTCATGGCTCCTTGCTAGTATATAGACACAAAATTGACTGTTACCATATTCTGCAGTCTTGCTGAATTGGTTTACTACCAATTTTTTGGTTAGGATTTCAATATAAGATCATGTCAACTGCAAACAGAGTTTTATTTTTTTGCAGTTTGGATACTTTTACTTTTTTCTTAATAATTAGAGTTAAAACCTTCAGTACAAAATTGAAAAGATGTAACAAGAGTGAACATCCCTGGTTTGTTCCTGATCTTCAGAGGAAAGCTTTCAGTTTACCATAGGTTTTCATAGATCCCCTCTGTCAGGTTGAAGAGGTTCCTATCTATTACTGTTTTGAGTCTTTCTATGATGAAAGACTAGGTTTTTTCTAATACTTCATGTGTATATTGAGATGATCATACTTGTCCTTTATTCTATCAGTATGTGTACCAAACTACTTTATCACATGCTGAAGCCACTTTGTGTTCCTCAGATCATTTGTCAATGGTTTATACTCATTTTATGTTACTGGATTCCATTTGCCCGTAATGTATGGATTTTTATATCTACAGTAATAAGGGATATTGTTGTTGTTGTTTTTCTTCACGCAAGGTTTTATTGGTCCCCTGCTACAGCAGCGGGGAGTGAGAACAAAGTTTCCCTTGCTTTCTCCCTCCCTGAGGTGGGAGAGAGCTTGTTCCTTAATCGAGGGTATACAGGGTCTGACCAGAGGGGTGGCTTAGTTGTTTTGCTTATCCCTTAGGTAGTATTGTGTGCAGGGGGCATGCACAGTACCCTGCTTTTGCTACTAACCCCCTGCTTTTGCTCCACACTCTTCAAAATGGCAGCTGGGTTTTTTGATCTCTTTGAGTCTTTTGTTCAGAATTTGCCCCAACTGCACATGCAGTTATTTTTAGTCCCATATGGTCTCTTTGTGGAGAGGCAATGGCATCCCACTCCAGTACTCTTGCCTGGAAACTCCCATGGACGGAGGAGTCTGGTAGGCTGCAGTCCATGGGGTCGCTGAGTCAGACACGACTGAGCGACTTCACTTTCACTTTTCACTTTCATGCATTGGAGAAGGAAATGGCA
>SJYC01133144.1:0-50979 GCA_006408675.1 Madoqua kirkii
ATCACGGACTCGATGAACGTGAGTCTGTGTGAACTCCGGGAGATAGTGTTGGACAGGGAGGCCTGGCGTGCTGCGATTCATGGAGTTGTGAAGAGTTGGACATGACTGAGCGACTGAACTGAACTGAAAGATAAATTCAAAAGAGAAGATAGTAAAAATGGAGCAATTGATCCTTCTCTTAAAACAAAAGTAAAATATAAAATCTATGAAATCAATTAGCCAAGTTCTAGAGATGTAAAGATGCTGGAGATGTGGGCATGCTTACAAAGTAAAGGGCAGGCATTTTATATGAAGGTTTATAAGCAGCCTTTGGGTAGAGGGGTATGATTATCAGTGACTGAATCATTTTCTTTAGTGTTGATTTGATATATTCACTGCTACTTGAATATGCTTAAAATTAAAGCCAGTTAATTGGGAATGGAAAGACAGAGACAAACTTGGAGAATGAAGAATTTCCAAGGTTCCAGAAAACCTGAATCTTTTATGTGTGTGTGTGGGGGGTGAGGGTTGTGGGGATGAACCACTCAGAGTGCAAATTTCATTTTACGGAGGTTAGAAGGAGAAAACCTGATAAAAAGCTCCCAAACACAGGGTTCATAGAAATAACTGATAAACAGTATCTATCATATAGCTTACAACATTGAGAGAAGAAGCTTACAAGTGTAATATAAAAATAGCTTTTTAAAATAAACGCATTACAAGATGGAACTAAACACTATAGAAGTACATAAAAAAGTATAAAATTAAAGAAGTTGCTATGGTATTTTTAACATTTAGGTAAGCTACTACTATTTCTTCCAGCAGGAGAGCATCGTTCATCTCTGCATGTACAAATGCCGCCAGTCTCTGTTATATTCCAAATCACTGACCGCCTCTTCCCTGATCAAAACTGCTTTATATTTCTATGTCACCTAATTATGATAGCTTCTTTTAGACAGATTCAGTTGTCTCCTCTGGAGATCCCTGCTTTCGAGTTTTTTTATGTTCAGTGGATATTTGCTAAACATAGATCAAATGCTTGCAGGAGAAAGCCTTGCCATTTCAAAGTGTTCTTCATGAATTTTAGTTTCAGTAATGTAACAGTTGTGAAAGTAAAGCCCCATTTGCACATTTATACCAAAGCAGAATTACCTTAGTTCCCTTCAACTTCAATATTTGATAGCCCTGTGAATCAAAGGGAAAATAAATAGCCCCACTGGTAAGCCTTGATTGACACAGCCCATCTATTCCTTGCAAAGTTCTGTGCTCAGCATGGGGATGGCTGAATCAATAGAACACTAAAGCCTCAAACCCATCTTGGAGATGTTTGAATGCCCGAATGGAAATGTTGACCTTTTCTTGTTGGAAATTCACTCCTCCATTTAATGAAGTTGCAGCAGCAAAGAAAAGTGCGTGGTCAGCTGGAGTCAGAAAATAATTTCATACTGATTGGACGTTGATCATTCCTGACATCAAATCCCCTACCCTGGTGCTGTTACTCCAGGCCTTCATTAGAGGGCATAACCTGAAATGGCCTGGTCTCCATCTCCTTTCTGAAGCAGAGCAGAGAGAAATCAGATTTCAGGACGACCAGGCAAGGGACAAGTCACCCACACATTCTCTGAGGGACTCCAGGGTGAATCAAACAAGACATTGAAAAGCTATCATCTGAGAGGTTACAAAGGAGAAAAGAACAACAGTGTAGAAGTCTGCTTTCCCTCTACTTTCTAGGAAGAGGAAAGGTTATAACCTGAAATGGCCTGGTCTCCATCTCCTTTCTGAAGCAGAGCAGAGAGAAATCAGATTTCAGGACGACCAGGCAAGGGACAAGTCACCCACACATTCTCTGAGGGACTCCAGGGTGAATCAAACAAGACATTGAAAAGCTATCATCTGAGAGGTTACAAAGGAGAAAAGAACCAGTGTAGAAGTCTGCTTTCCCTCTACTTTCTAGGAAGAGGAAAGGTTACATGTTCCTAAAACACAGAGATCTCAGAAATGGATGTTGAGGACACATTTTTTTTTTCCTCCCTGGGCTCAAGGTGAGGTCCAGGGGTTTTTGGTGAGTCTTGACATTTGGGGAGGGGAAACAGGTGTCCTTGATATCACTAGGATGGAGGAGCTGGTCTTTCGAGAAGGAGACAGGGCACTTTGAGTTTCTAACAGACATCAGAACAGGTGCCAGTTTCTTCATTTCACAAATGCTGAGTCTGTCACACAGTGGGAATGACTTGGCCCCTGAGTCGACTCTGAGTCACATGTGAATAGAGAGAAGAATTTCCTTCCTTGACTATAGTAGACACAAATAAAGTCTCAGATCAGAAAGGGTCAGGAAATTAATTGCAGTTTGCTATCAAGAGTGTTGTTCTGTTTGTTTGTAAACAGTCAGACCAGAATGGACTGAGCTCGCTTTGGAGGAAGAGGCATGAGCTAATAGCTTCAGAGGTGTACAGACATGTGTATTCAATAAGGCTTCTCTGCAATGTTAGCGAGATATTGACAATGCCCATGAGCAAAGAATGGCTAGGGCAGTGACTGGGATGTCCTTTGAGACTCACGTCAATTCCCAATGTCTGAAACTTAATTTCATCATCTGTGAAACGGGAATTTAAAAACATCCCACCCTCATGAGAACTGAACATGCCTAACTTGCAGCATACCTACGGCAGGAGCTTAATTAAATTTCATTATCTCCTAGACAATTCAGCTCCAATCCAAGCTTCACTGTTCTGGAGTTGTGATTAACATTTTAAACACATACCATGTTCCAAGGTGTGTTCACCTGAAATGGCTCAGGAAGAAGTTTTAATAAGTACACATGCTTACAATGGTGATACGCTGACGTTTAAAAGCAGTAATATTTGAATTGAGCAAGGAAAAAGGCTGGCACCTCAACGTGACTGCCCTGTGTAATTGCCTCGACCCTTTTCTTTTATGAGGCAAGAGTATACATCCAAGCTCAGCATGGCGCTGCATGCTTTGTTTGCAGAGAAAATCTAAATCCACTGCCAGTCATAGATTGGTTATTGCCCTGTTAGTTTAGTGTCTCTGTCAGAAAGTAGAAATGAAAATATTGTGATTTTTCTCTATAACACTCAGACTTCTGGGAGGTAAGAAACTCAGTTCTAAGGGAGGTAAGTAACTCAGTTCTAAGGGAGCAGTATCAAAATGAAGTCCTCAGCACGGACACAAAGTGCCTGGCCAGCTATAGTCCATAGCAGCGCAAAGAGTTGGACGTGACTGAAGTGACTTAGCATGCACGCACGCAGACAAAGTAATCATCTCTTTCTTTGATTCCCAATGGCGGTTGTGAGTGTTAGAAAATTTCACTGAGTGTTCAAAAAAGCCATTTGCTTAACATGTCTTTAGTTTATAAGTTAATGCATATATTTTATTAATCCTAAATAAAACATCTGCCAGCAGCAAAATAAAATTATTATAAAATATATCAGGTCATATACATATCAAATAATGGCTTAATGAAATGGCAAATACTAGATTTTTTAGGTATAAAACTATATTATACAGCAGCAAAAATATAATACAGCATGGTGCTTATACAAAATCAGACAAATGAATTGATGAGACAGAAGGGAAAACCTGTATGTGTAGGTACACATAAGAGAGCAGGGACCATTTTATAAATGACATTTGTAAAATTAGTTAATCTTTGAGGGGATAAAAGTTTCAACAAATCCTTAACATCTATATGCTAATATAAATTCTTTTTTTATATATGCTAATATAAATTCCTAATGGATAAAAGACAGATAATCTGAGCACAAAAAATGAAAATTGACACTTTATGAGAAAGTATGTATGTTATGCCTGCAGTCAGAATCCCCAAAACTCAGAGAACAAGAGATCCACAACAATGCAAAAAGCAAAAAGGGGTTTTTATTTCTAGCTCAAGCTAGGGCCCCACTACTTCCAGCACAGTGGAGTGGAACAAGAGCGCCGAGCCCTGGATTACAGTAGTATTTGTAGGTTTAGGACAAAGACAGGGAGTTGGTAAGGGCGGATTGGTTGCAAGGGTTTCTTGGCATCAACTCATTGGCTAGATTTCCACACACGTGGGCTTTCTTAGGGGATTTCCATCCTCGTCCTGATTGGCTCAGGTCTGGTGCAGGCAGGGGGCCACGGAGATTTTTTCTGATTGGTCAAGCTACACTGCCTGCGGGAGTTCCCAGTGCCTCAGCTTTCCCAGAGACCCAGCCTGCCCTCAGAGCCTGTCCTGGCTCCAGTTAGGTCCCAACATTGTATACATTTTGAAGTGATATTATCCTAAAGGAAAGATCCACAGTTTTATCTCCCATAAAATGAAAATGTTCTCTGCTGTAAAGTAAAAGAAACAAAAAAATTAAGTCAGATTCAGAAAAAAAAAGGCTTTAAATCAGCAATAAAGTTGATGGCATCTGAAACACCTATAGAAGGTACACATATTGATAATAAAATAAATCCCAGATCATAATATACATTGGTACAGAAAAATTCTCAAGTAGGGAAGAACAATCTATGGTCAAAAATGACACAGATGGAATGTTTTCATCTGTTATAAAATCACAAACTGAAAAATGGAGTAATTTGGCATTTACTTGTGATGAATTAGCAAACATGCTATGGGAGGGCATGGAAATTGATAGAAACCTTTTTGGACTTTAATATACAAAATATCCAGTCATGAAAATATTCAAGCTTGCTAAAAGAACTAACCAAAGAATTAATATGAGGTAAGTTGCATGTGCTAGTCACTCAGTCATGTCCAACTCTTTGTGGCCCCATGGACTATAGCCCACCAGGCTTCTCTGTTCATGGGATTTTCCAGGCAAGAATATTGGGGTAGGTTGCCATTTCCTCCCACATTTGCTTGATAAATGGTTAATCAAACAATGTGCTTGATAAATGGTTAATATCCAAAATATATAAAGAACTCATACAATTCAATATTGAAAAACAATCTCATTAAAAAATGATCACAGAAACTGAATGGATGTTTTTCTAATGAAGACATATAAATGGCCAAAAAGAACATGAAAAGATGCTCAACATCATTAATGATCAAAAAAATGCATGTCAAAACCCCAATGAGCTATAACCTCACACCTGTCAGAATGGCTGTTATCAAGAAGACATGAAATAATAAGTAGTGTTGCCAAGGATATGAAGAAAAACAAATCCTTGTGCTCTGTTAGTGCAAATGTGAAAGTGAAAGTCTCTCAGTCGTGTCCAACTCTTTGCGATTCCATGGACTGTACAGTTCGTGGAATTCTCCAGGCCAGAATACTGGAGTGGGTAACCTTTCCCTTCTGCAAGAGATCTTCCCAACCCAGGGTTTGGATTCAAGTCTCCCACATTGCAGGTGGATTCTTTATCAACTAAGATGTGTAGGCACTGTGAAATTCAGACACCATGAAATATAGTATGAGGGTTTCCCAAAAAAGTAAAAGTAGAATTACCATGTAGTCCAATAATCTCAAAGGTAATGAAAATAGTATCAAAAAGACATTGTCACTCCATGTTGATTATAGCATTATTTACAATAGTCAAGCTATAGAAACTACCTAAATGGATCAAAGAACAAAGAAGATGTGAATGGGATATTATTCAACCTTGAGAAAGATGGCAATCTTGCTACTTATGTCAACATGGATAGATGCTGAGGACATTATATTAAGTGAAATAAATCAAACAGATACTAATAAGCAGAATCTGAAGAACCTAAACTTGCAGAAAGAGAGAAAGGCAGTTTCCAGGGGCTGTGGGGTCGGAGGACTGGGGAATTGTTGATCAAACGGTATACAAATATAATCGGAAGATGAATCAGTTCTATAGCTCTAAAGCAGAGCATTGTGATTATGGTCAACAATGCTGTCTTATATACTTCAAAGTTGCTAAGAGACTAGATCTTAAATGTTCTCACCACAAAATGCAGTAATAATTATGCGACATGATGAAAGTGTTAGCTAGTAGCTAAGGCTGTTGCTGCTACTGCTGCTGCTGCTAAGTCACCTCAGTCATGTCCAACTCTGTGTGACCCCATAGATGGCAGCCCACCAAGCTCTGCCATCCCTGGGATTCTCCAGGCAAGAACACTGGAGTGGGTTGCCATTTACAGTGACAATATTTAGCCTTGATATACTCTTTTCCTGATTTGGAACCATGTCTGTTTTTCCATGTCCAGTTCTAACTGTTGCTTCATGATCTGCATACAAATTTTTCCAGAGGCAGGTCAGGTGGTCTGGTATTCTCATCTCTTGAAGAATTTTTTACAGTTTGTCATGATCCACACAGTCAAGCCTTTGGTATAGTCAAGAAAGCAGAAGTAGATGTTTTCCTGGAACTCTCTTGCTTTTTTGATGATCCAGCAAATGTTGGCAATTTGTTCTCTGGTTCCTCTGCCTTTTCTAAATCCAGCTTGAACATATGGAAGTTCATGGTTCATGTACTGTTGAAGCCTGGTTTGGAGAATCTTAAGCATTACTTTACTAGCATGTGAGATGAGTGCAATTATATGCTGGTGTGAACATTCTTTGGCATTGCCTTTCTTTGGGATTGGAATGAAAATTGACATTTTCCAGTCCTGTGGCCACTGCTGAGTTTTCCAAATTTGCTGGCATATTGAGTGCAGCACTTTCACAGCATCACCTTTTAGAATTTGAAATAGCTCAGGGGGATTCCATCACCTCCACTAGCTTTGTTCATAGTGATGTTTCCTAAGGCCCACTTGACTTCACATTTCAGGATATCTGGCTCTAGGTGAGTGATCCACACAATTGTGGTTATCTGGGTCATGAAGATCTTTTTTGTATAGTTCTGTGTATTCTTGCCACCTCTTCTTAATATCTTCCACTTCTGTTAGATCCATAGTGTTTCTGTCCTTTATTGAGCCCATCTTTACATGACATGTTCCCTTGGTATGTCTAATTTTCTTGAAGAGATCTCTAGTCTCTCTCATTCTATTGTTTTTCTCTATTTCTTTTCAAGTATCACTGAGGAAGGCTTTCTTATATCTTCTTACTATTCTTTGAAACTCTGCATTCAAATGATTATATCTTTCCTCTTCTTTGCCTTTAGCATCTGTTCTTTTGTCAGCTATTTGTAAGGCCTCCTCAGACAACAATTTTGCCTTTTTACATTTGTTTTTCTTGGGGATGGTCTTGATCACTGTTTCTTGTACAATGTCATGAACCTCAGTTCATAGTTTTTCAGGCACTCTATCAGATCTAATCCCTTGAATCTTTTTCTCACTTCTACTGTATATCATAAGGGATTTGATATTGGTAAAACTTGAATGGTCTAGTGGTTTTCCCTACTTTCTTTAATTTAAGTCTGAACTTGTCAATAAGGAATTCATGATCTGAGCCATAGTCAGCTTAAGACCATAAAGTCTGACCATAAGTCAGACTATGACCATAAGTCATAGTCTTATTTTTGCTGACTGAATAGAGCTTCTCCATCTTTGGCTTCAAAGAATATAATTAATCTATTTTGGTATTGACCATCTGGTGATGTAGAGACTTCACTTGTGTTGTTGGAAGAGGGTATTTGCTATGCCCACTGCATTCTCTTGGCAAAACTCAGTTAGTCTTTGACCTGCTTTGTTTTGTACTCCAAGGCCAAAGTTGCCTGTTACTCCAGGTATCTCTTGACTTCCTTCTTTTGCATTCCAGTCCCCTATAATGAAAAGGATATCTTTTTTGATTGTTAGTTCTAGAAGGTCTTCTAGGTCTTCTTAGAACCATTCAACTTTAGCTTCTTCAGCATTACTGACTTGGATTACCGTGATATTGAATGGTTTGCCTTGGAATTGCCAGCTTGGAAGAAATACAAGGTGGAATCAAGATTGCTGGGAGAAATATCAATAACCTCAGCTATGCAGATGACACCACCCTTATGGCAGAAAGTGAAGAACTAAAATGTGTCTTGATGAAAGTGAAAGAGGAGAGTGAAATAGTTGAGTTAAAACTCAGCATTCAGAAAACTAAGATCATGGCATCCAATTCCATCATTTCATGGCAAATAGGTGGGGAAACAATGAAAACATTGAGAGATGGTGACAGAAGTCATGAAATTAAAAGACACTTGCTCCTTGGAAGAAAAGTTATAACCAACCTAGACAGCATATTGAAAAGCAGAGAAATTTCTTTGCTGACAGAGGTCATTCTAGTCAAGGCTGTGGTTTTTCCTGTAGTAAGAGTTGGACTATAAAGAAAACTGAGCACCAAAGAATTGATGCTTTTGAACTGTGATGATGGAGAAGCCTCTTGAGAGTCCCTTGGATTGCAAGGAGAGCCAACGAGTCAATCCTAACAAAATCCAGTCATGAATATTCATTGGAAGGACTGATGCAAAGCTGAAACTCCAATACTTTGGCCACCCGATGTGAAGAACTGACTAATTTGAAAAGACGCTGATTCTGGGAAAGATTGAAGGCAGGAGGAGAAGGGAACAATAAAGGATGAGATGATTGGATGGCATCACCGACTTGATGGACACGAGTTTGAATAAGTTCCAGTAGTTGGTGATGGACAGGGAGGCCTGGTGTGCTGCAGTCCATGAGGTTGCAAAGAGCCAGACATGACTGAGTGACTGCACTGAACTGAAGGCTACTGTGCTAATCATATTACAATATATGAATGTATCAAATCTAAACACTGGACAACTTCAAGTTAGACACTGTGTCAATTATACCTCAATAAAGAAAAAGAGTATATTGTAAAGGATTAAAAAAAAGTCTAAAATCTTAAGATACCCATTGGAGCATTGTCTGAAACTTGAAAAGGAAAATGGAGGAGAAGATAGAAGAAAATTTACAATAGTGTCTGGTTCAGAATTAGGCTTAGGTCAAGCCATTGACTTTATGTGTATGGAGGGAGTCTGAGGGCAATATTTCCAAACGTCTACACTCTGAAATTCTTGTCACAGGCTTTGGAAACAGCCTTTGGAATTCAAAGGATGCAACCTAATGATTTTCAGCCATGGCTATACATCAGTCCCTCCAGGGGATCTTCCCAGTCCAGGGATTGAACCCAGGTCTGCCGCATTGCAGGCAGATTTTTTACTATCTGAGACATCAGGAAAGCCCAAGAATACTGGAGGGGGTAGCCTATCCCTTCTCCTGGGGATCTTCCTGACCCAGGAATCGAACCAGGTGTACTGCATTGGAGGTGGATTCTTTACTATCTGAGCTACCAGAGAGGCTCCAGTAGCAATTAGGAAGGTTTAAGAAAAAAACAGAAAGCACAGATTTCTGGGTCCCATACCCCACCAATTAAATCAGAGTTTCTTGGTGTTGAAGATTGGGCTTCTGTAACCTTTAAAGTTCACCAAGTGATTATAACATGGAGACAAGATTAAGATTCTATGTCAAAAAGGCATTTTAACATTAGTCCTCTTATAGCATTCCAGGAATACACTGTTTTGTATTTCTTTCCTTTTCTTTTTCATTTTCTATCCTAAATAGGAATAGAAACAAGACCAGACTATCTCAGGCCTCAGTAAAACTGAGTAAAAGAAAATGTGTACTGCTGTATTTACTTACATATTTAATGTATTTATTTAAAAACTTATGCTTATACTCTTTTAAAATTAGTATTTTATCTGAGCAAATGACCTATGGTTATAAAATGTTATTATCAAATTAATTCAGGTTCATGTTGAAGTTTTAAAGGAAGAACATAAAACTGAGTATCATCATAATTCACAGCTCAAAGAAATAACTACAAATTTTTTGCTGCATTCTTTTCACCAATCTCCTTATGAATGAGTTTGCATGAACTTTTTACAGTTAAGATTATACTCTGTATAAAATTTTAATGATATGTTTTCCTATCAAATTCTGTATTTTTGGCTTTTCCTATATTAATAAAAAAATCCCAAGATATCATTTAAAATGTTTCTAATTGTTTGCTCACTAAATTTTTTTAATTAAAAAAATTAATTGTGTGAGAAAGGATAATGAAGTTGGCTGACTTGTATACAGTTCCATATGAATAATAATAATAATATTTAATCATATCTGCCCTTGGAGAAGTTGCAAGGCTCAAATGAGATGAAGCATGTAAATTCCTTAGAATAATCTCTGTTATTTAGTTAGTAGGTAAATAAGCGATTAGAGAGAAAGGATATCTTTTGTTCTGTGATTTGGTTTTATTTGTGGATTCCTGAAATAACTTCAGATCCAGAAAGGTGGAATAGTGTTTTCTGTTATTCACAACAATCCCCTTTCAATGACACCTGAATTTATGTTAATGAGGTGATTTTTGGAACACACCTAGAAAACTACTGGATGGGGGCTTGTTGCCAAAGGAACCAGGTGACTAAAGGGTTGGAAGTTTTAGTCCAGTCCAGGCCTTCTGAGAGGGGAAAGAGGCTGGAGACTGATTCAATCAATCACCAGTAGCCAATGGTACTCACATTATATGTACACAGTAAAACCTTGAGATGAGTCCCTTATACACAAGTTTAGAGAGCTTTAGAGCTGGAGAAAACATGAAGATACTTGGAATATGACAAATCCAGGGAAAGCATGGATGCTTTGTATCCCCTCCTACATACCTTGCCCTAGGCATTTCTTCCTCTGGTTGTTCTTGAGTTGTATCCTTTTATAATAACCCACAATTTAGTAAATGCACTGTTTTACTGAATGCTGTGTGTTACACTAGCAAATTATCAAACTCTAAAAGGGGTTGTGGGGAACTCTGAATAATTGCCAGCTGGTCAGAAGCACAGCTGACTCCCTAGACTAGCGACTGGAAGTGGGGGCAGTCTTGTGGAACGGAGTCCTTGACCTGTGGGTTCTGGCGCTATCTCCAGGTAGATAGTATCCGATTTGAATAACATTGTAAGGCCCCTGCTGATGTCTGAGAATTATTTGGTATGAAATTACCCTGCCCACTGCTATATATTTGGTGACCAGCAGTGTCAGAAACATTCTGGAAGTAGAATGTGAGTAAAGAAGAAACATAATTATTCTTCTTCAGTATATATTTATCCAATGATTCATTTAGTATAAATTTCTAGGGTTGATGGGCACATGCACACGTGAGTGCTTGATAGCTTCAGTCATGTCCTAACGGAGTCCTTGACCTGTGGGTTCTGGCGCTATCTCCAGGTAGATAGTATCCGATTTGAATAACATTGTAAGGCCCCTGCTGATGTCTGAGAATTATTTGGTATGAAATTACCCTGCCCACTGCTATATATTTGGTGACCAGCAGTGTCAGAAACATTCTGGAAGTAGAATGTGAGTAAAGAAGAAACATAATTATTTCTTCTTCAGTATATATTTATCCAATGATTCATTTAGTATAAATTTCTAGGGTTGATGGGCACATGCACACGTGAGTGCTTGATAGCTTCAGTCGTGTCCAACTTTTTGTGATCCTATGGACTGTAGCCCACCAGGCTCCTCTGTTCATGGGATTACTTCAGGCAAGAATACTGGAGTGGGTTGCCATGCCCTCTTCCAGGGGATCTTCCTGATCCAGGGGTCAAACCCACATCTGACTATGTTTCTTGCATTGCAGATGGATTCTTTACCCACTGAGCCACCTGGGAAGCCCATTGGTCACAAAGCACGTTTAAAATTTTGTCATTAATAAGTAAGATGGAGCTGGTTTTATTCCTATACAATGCATTAAGGTTCTAGTTTCCAAAATACTTTCCAATACTGGGTATTATGTCTCTCTTCATTCGTTCATTCAATTTGCAAACTAATAGTCAAATTATGTCTTTAAAATTTTCATGCACTTGATTACCCTAAACTTAAGACTAATTTATAGGCTTATTGTCCAATGTGCCTTTTCCTTTCATGTTCAGAATATCTGTGCTTCTCCCAGCCATATCCTGTTGCTTTTCAGAATCTTAATTTCTCGTTTCCATTGCTGTACTGCCCCCAGATTCTTCAGACTCTCTATTCATAACGACAACAGCAGAAGGCTCTTAGTTGTACTTTTGGAAGGAGTGACAGGTGTTCAAGTATACTGCAAGGCAGTGAGGCTGCCTGAGGCAGCCAAGTGTCTGATTCGAGGCTTTGCATTGCCTGCTTGGAATCCCTTTTGCTGGTGAGCTTTGGTCTCCTGGGAAGAGAAAGCTTGTCTGCTGTGCTTCTTGTCTGATAACTGACTGAGTATTGGCTCAGCTTCCCTCAGAACTCCCCAGGGATCAGGGCTCCTCCATTCTTGGCTGGTTTCCACATTTAGGGAAGGAGAGGCTGGGATGGAAAGAACTGGGGTATCTTCTGCTTCAGTCAGACAATTTGCATCAGGAGGGAATCTGGGCCTCCAGGACTCATCGAAGATGAAGGCGGGGGAATGTCATCAAGATCATTCAAGACAGACAGGGTAAGAGCATGCTCACAGAGAATGCTGGGCTACCAGTTACCAGACTTTAATTCTTTGCAGTAAGTAGGGGATACTGGGCTTTATATATGTCATCATTTCACTTTGGCACTGGTTGGCAATAGGTGTGTATTATTATCACCATTTACAGATGATGGAACTAAACCTTCAGTTTCAGCTATTGCTTCTTATCATGATTCTGGTTTCATTTGGCTCTTGACCATCTTTTCTTTCCAATCCAAGCAGATTAGGAGTTCCATGAGGGATTCATTGGTGTCTTCCTCTTATGTGCAAATAGCACCTGCCTCTGCTTCCGTGCTTTCACCCCTTGGGGCTGAGACCCACTGGTTCTTCTCCAGCCAGAAGCAGCAGGATCTCAGGATGACGTGGCTGTGGTCTGTGCTGCTTCTCCCTTAGGATGTATGAGAAGTTCCCTCACCACCTTCCCATGCTGTGGGGCCCCATGGGACAGTAAAACATTATAAACTTGTTCCCTTAAGCTTTTATATTATCCCTTGTGTCTTCTTACTGTTTCTTGGTCTTTGATCAGGGAGCTCAAAACACTCAAAGTGCAGCTGACTTTGCTACCTTCATAGGACTGTCTAGCACTGAGGGATGCTCAGCTGAGATGGTAACCACTCGGCCAAAAAAAAATTTTTTTTATTCAAAAGCAAGGTCAAGAAGTATTTAGTTGTTTGGTTTAAACTATCTATTGCTATAATTTTATAAGCACATTTTTTGTTTGTTTGAGCAAAACCACATCCTAATGTCAGTCTCTGATTTCCATATCTTATTTGGCATATACAAGAAAATATGTTCTATTTGAGAAAGTGGATAAAAAGTATTTGGAGCACTGCTCTGCTACCAAAATTATCAGTGTATTGAAATCTGATCTTCTATTTGCCTATCTCTTCCAATAAACTTTGAGCCTCTTGGGCAGACACTAAATTCTTCTGATCATTTTAACTCCAAATTATCATACAGTGCCTATTCTGTACCTCAATAATTACTGAATGATGAATGAATGAATGGATAGACATTGCTTCAAGTTATAGTCCTTGGACAATAAAGTTCATGGTCAACATTTTTTCCCTCTGACAAGTAACATAATTTCAAACAGACAAATGCCTGAGAAATATATAGCCAGGAGGGACCTTTAAGAAATCCTATAATCAGGACATTCTTTCCACTAGCTGTCTAAGAATTATGGCATAAAGGGTCTATGTCATAGTCACAGGGTACTTTCAAGTGATAGGTAGGTAGCTGGATAGATAATGTTCTCTATATGTCTATCAGTTCAGTTCAGTTCATTCATTCACTCATGTTGAACTCTTTGTGACCCCATGGACTGGAGCACACCAGGCCTCCCTGTTCCTCACCACCTCCTGAAGTTTACTCAAACTCATGCCCATTGAGTAGGTGATACCATCCAACCATCTCATCCTCTGTCATCCCCTTCTCCTTCTGCCTTCAATCTTTCCAAGCATCAGGGTTTTTCCAACGAGTCAGTTCTTTGCATCAGATGGCCGAAGTATTGGAGTTTCAGCTTCAGCATCAGTCCTTCCAATGAATATTTAGGACTGATTTCTTTAGGATGGACTGGTTGAATCTCCTTGGTATATGTCTATATCAACACATATTTATTTATTTACATAAATAAATAAGGAAATAAATAAATATATACATGTTTATACACAGCTATGTGTTCATATGCATGAAAATTCTTAAAGATATGGGAATACCAGACCACCTTACCTACCTCCCATGAAACCTGTATGCAGGTCAAGAAGCAACAGTTAGAACCAGATATAGAATAATGGATTGGTTCAAAATAGGGAAAGGAGTACATCAAGGCTGTATATTGCCACCCTGCTTATTTAAGTTATATGCAGAGTATATCATGAGAAATGTTGGGCTGGATGAAGCACAAGCTGGAATCAAGATTGAGAAATACCAATAACCTCAGATATGCAGATGACACCACCCTTAAGGCAGGAAGTGAAGAAGAACTACAGATGAAGGTGAAAGAGGAGAGTGAAAAAGCTGGCTTAAAATTCAACATGCAAAAAACTAAAATCATGGCATCCAGTCCCATCACTTCATGGCAAATAGATGGGAAAACAATGGAAACAGTGACAGACTTTATTTTGGGAGGCTCCAAAATCACTGCAAATGGCGGCTGCAGCCATGAAATTAAAAGACACTTGCTCCTTGGAAGAAAAGCTATGACAGACCTAGACAGCACATTAAAAAACAGAGACATTACTCTAATGCTAAAAGTCCATATAGTCAAATCTATGGTTTTTCCGGTAGTCATGTATGGATGTGAGAGTTGGACCATAAAGAAAGCTGAGCACCCAAGAACAGATGCTTTTGAACTATGGTTCTGGAGAAGACTTTTGAGGATCCCTTGGACTGCAAGGAGATCAAACTAGTCAATCCTAAAGGAAATCAATCCTGAATATTGATTGGAAGGACTGATGCTGAAGCTGGAGCTCCCATACTCTGGCCACCTGATGTGAAGAAACTGACTCATCGGAAAAGACCCTGATGCTGGGAAAGACTGAAGGCAAGAGGAAGAGGTGACATCAGAGGATGAGATGGTTGGATAGCATCACTGACTTGATGGGCAAGAGTTCAAGCAAGCTCCTGGAAGTGGTGAAGGACAAGGAGGCCTGGCATGCTGCAGTCCATGGGGTCACAAAGAGCCAGACACTACTGAGTGACTGAACAATAACAATACATACACATACATATTTTTAAATTGGTTTGCTCTTAAAGAATACTCACTGGGTCCCTACCTTCCTCTCCTTCTCCCCAAACATCCCACTTCCCACCACATGCACAGTGTTCTAATTGCTGTGGATGATGACATCAGAGAGTAACTTGAGGATACTAGGACACACGCCATGGAGCCAACCAGAGGCCTCCTGTGATAATCCCAGTTGAGAAGGGTAAAGCCCTAGGTTCAAGCAGCATGGGGAGAAGGCGTGGGATGGGGTGCAGCCAGTGGAGGTTAAATATTCAGAGGATAAACTCAAGGAGACAAAATTCTTGTTCCTCCTCTTCTGGGAGTGGATCATACGTTGAGTTTGTCTGTGATAGCAAATGTTCCTGCCCTGAGATGTTCTCTTGAAGTGAGAGACCAGAGCCACCTTCCTTGGTTAAGAACACATGCCAGGAAAAATACTGTTTCCAGCTCTTAAAAACTTAGAGCTTCAATTTAAGAAAAAGTCCTATACTTTGAGATGTTCCTGCGTTAAGCAGATGACCTCCCCTCCCCCCGAGTGAGCAGATCCAAAGGCTGGTGACACAAAACAGTCCTTCCTCTGATATGGAATCACACATTCCAGTACAAATCCCTGGGCGCCTTCTGCCTCACTTATTTGTGGAGCTTTCCTCTTGTCTCTTCTCTCCCTTTAGCTCCATCTGTCTTATCTTCTGCTTGTCTCTGAGTACCATACTGTGATCTTTTGCTCTCTTCCTGGCCTTGCAGGCAAACACTGCTATCCCAGAGGGAACTTTGGCCTTGGATTTGTGGTTGGCTTGCTGATGTCTTTGACCTTGACTTCACTCCTCTGAAACAGGGCTTTCTGGCAATCTTGTCTGGGCTCTTATCTCCTCCATCCCTGCAGGGGTGTCAGAATGTCCCAGGGAATCATTCATCAAGGGCCCCATCCTGACACCAGCTCTTTAGAAGCTCTTGGTGCCTTGAGTGCATCGGGAGGTCCAGGCAGACCTCACCCAGTGGCTTTTATCCACAGACCCTTCCCAAAGCAGTGAACTGATTGATGACAAGAAGGAGAATTAAACATTTATGTGTGGAAGACCAGAAAGGCAGGCACAGGAAGAAAAGAGTTTAAATGCATCAGCTTGGTGGAGGAACAGTATTCCATATAAGCACAATGATTTCTATGAATAATGCCTGTTTCCTCTCATTATTACATGCCTGTAATGAAAATCACCCCGATGTAATATTAGTCCTGGGCTGACAAATCATATCAGGAACTAGAGCTGCTTTTGCATCCGAAAAACCACAAAAGACTTGGGATGTATTTCTCTTCTTTCAAGATGTGATAAAGTACTATTTTTTTCAGTTTGTTTCCTGACAGCTTCTCCCACCTTAACTCTGCAATGAATCTCTTCTCCCAGAAATAGTTGAGCCCCAGCCTCTTAACTTCAGAGAATACTTAGGAGGTTAGAGGAGGGAGGGTGATGCCCCCTTGTCTTATTTAATGTGTGTCATGATTGAGAGGGACAGCACTCATTCTGGGTGTGGTTGGAACTGGAGAGGCAGAGTTCATCTAAATAGGGGCAAGAACTTCTAGCAATGTTAAAAACAAACCGCATGTACTATCTTGGCAGGTAATGGAATTTCCTGTATCTGGAGGTTTTAAGAAAGTGTTGGGTAATTGCCTTAAAAGCAATGGAGGATTCAGTTTATGGTGTAGAGCCGTGTGATTTTCAAGGGCCCTTCAAAATCTAAGATGCTAGGGGTTTCTTCCCCTTTTGCCATTTCCCAGCTTTCTCCCCATGATATTTTAGAAGCAATGTTCTATATTTTAGTCTCAAATCTGTTACAGTGATGGTAGTTATCTTCATACAAGCTTGACCAAGGGCACCATTAGGGAATATGATTCTCTCATAGAGTAGAACACTTCCATTTCTCAGAGAAAGTCCAAAAGTATGTCTATGGGGTCGGATACCTAATTCTTCTTGTTTTTCAAGTGGTTTAGAAAAATTTCCTGCAGACTTTAGTGGTTGTACTACTCTAATAGAAAGGTAAGTTGCCTCCTTTTCATGATCAGTGAGTTCTTAACTATGAGAGGAACTTTGCTAGTGAAACGCCAGCATTCTCAACATACTAGTAAAGAGTGAGGGCACCTTCAGATCTGTGGGTGCCCTACCCTCCACTTCTTTTTCTCACTGTCTGTTTCTGTCAGTCTGTCTCTCTTTCTCTCTCTGGTGAATTGCATCTTCCTCCTGAATAGGTGATACAGGTCCAGGATGCTAGGAGGATGAGGAGGAGACAACCAGAGAGCATGTAAGTTCTCGGGGAAGCATTTGGGATTAAGAGCCACACAATGCTTGAGGACAGGCTTTGAAGTCTGTTAGATAAATGCTAATATATCCTGTCTCAAGAATCTAGTTAAATTACTGTAGGATCTATTGGCATCTATCAGTATTGACCTGCTAGAAGCAATAGTTATTGCTAATATTAATTCCTTTTTATTAATGAAGTATTCATTAATTCAGATTCAAACTTATGTCAAACCAGAATTAAAACTTATTAACAAACTATAAGTATTGATTTACTATTAATTATTAAGATAGTAACTATCATTAAAAGCCACAAATGATCTTTTTTTTTTCACCTAAAATGTCTGCTGGTTTTATGAGCTGGATAGAGAGGTGTGCTCTTTCATAGAAACTGAACTTATGAAACTGACATAAAGAGAGAGTAGAAAAGAGTCACATATTTAGGAAAGCCAGTTTTTGAAGTTCAGTAATTCTTAGTGGTGGACATGGTAAGTTGACATGGTGACATAATTAGGTCTACACTACAAGGTTAAAATGGATTCAAGTTGATAGAATTTTACTTTTACATATTTAGAATGTCAGAGGAGTTGGAAGATGCTAAAGAGCTTAGCTCTCTCTGAATAAAGATCCACATTTATAGGGTTCATGTTCTCAAATGGTCTAGCGGTTGGGGGATTCTGAGTAAGTAGTGAAAAGAGTGACAGTGGTCACACAGTATACAGTAGGCATACTGCTTGAGCTTGGATATGTTCCCTTGTATTTTTACAATAACTTGAGAGGCAGATGCTGTTTTGGTGAGGTTGTTTTTTTTTTTTTTCTGTTTTCAGGAAAAAACATATTTTAAAGCAGAGAACGTTTTCAAAATTGCTAGCTGTTTGTGATGTATCTGCCCTAAAAACATTTCCTTTAGTATTGTTGTCTTGACCTTCAGGAGTTGGTCCATTCTAGCCAAAGTCTTAGTGGCTCCATGGCCTATGAGTGATCTTGTCTCCTTTTATCCTTTGCACTTTAAGATAAATTGTATCATTCTTATCATATTGTATGCACAAACAAAAGCATCACAGAACTAATCATACTGCATTATAAATGTCAGTTGCATGAGTCTTTCCTTTTCGTAAACCATGAACTTCCAGCCACCGCTCCTCAGGTTGCTCCTTCCCGCTGCCGGCCCTGATCTCGGGCATAGGTGGCTCCTTCCAGCTGCCGCCCCTGGCCTTGGTCTTGGGGTAGCGCCTCAGGGTCACTGCCCCGGGCATTGAGCGCGAGATGGCTTCTTCCTGCCGCCCCTGACCTCCGATGTGGGGTAGTTCCTCACGGTCGCTGCACCGACCTCAGACACAAGTTCGCTCCTCTTGGCCATTCCTGCGCCATCGCAGCCTGGCACTCTAGGCTGCTGCCCCTGACCTCGAACGCGGGGTAGCTCCTCTTGGCCGGGCTTGTGCTCATGCCAGGCTTCCCTGTCCATCACCTGCTCCCAGAGCTTGCTCAAACTCATGTCCATCGAGTTGGTGATGCCATCCAAGCATCTCATCCTCTGTCGTCTCCTTCTCCTCCTGCCTTCAATCTTTCCCAGCATCAGGATCTTTTCCAATGAGTCAGTTCTTTGCATCAGGTGGCCAAAGTAGTGGAGCTTCAGCTTCAGCATCAATCCTTTCAATGAGTATTCAAGACTGATTTCCTTTAGGATGGACTGGTTGGATCTCCTTGCAGGCCAAGGGATTCTCAAGGGCCTTCTTCAACACCACATTTCAAAAGCATCAGTTCTTCGGTGCTCAGCTTTCTTCACAGTCCAACTCTCACATCCATACCTGACCACTGGAAAAACCATAGCTTTGACTAGATGGACCTTTGCTGGCAAAGTAATGTCTGCTTTTTAATATGCTGTCTAGGTTGGTCATAACTTTTCTTCCAAGGAGTAAACATCTTTTACTGTAATGGCTGCAGTCACCATCTGCAGTGATTTTGGAGCCCCAAAATATAAAGTCTGTCACTGTTTCCATTGTTTCCCCATCCATTTGCCATGAAGTGTTGGGACCAGATGCCATGATCTTAATTTTCTGAATGTTGAGTTTTAAGCCAACTTTTTCATTCTCCTCTTTCACTTTCATCAAAAGGCTCTTTAGTCCTTCACATTCTGCCCTAAGTGTGTTGTCATCTGTGTATCTGACATTATTGATATTTCTCCTGGCAATATTGATTCCAGTTGTGCTCCATCCAGCCTGGCATTACACATGATGTACTCTGCATATAAGGTAAATAGTCAGGATGACAATATATAGCTTTGATATAGCCAATATGTAGCCTAGTCCTTTCTCAATTTGGAACCAGTCTGTTGTTCCATGTCCAGTTCTAACTGTTGCTTCTTGACCTGAATACAGATTTCTCAGGAGGCAGGTCAAGTGGTCTGGTATTCCCAAACTTTTCTATTTTTATAGCCTTGGCATCAAAATCAGAAGAACAGTGTGAAAAAGGAAAATTATGACCTATCAAAAATTTAAGTGTAAAATCTTAAACAATATACTAGAAAAATCTATTAATGTAATTCACTACTTTAACAGGCAAAGGAGAAGGAAATAAATTATTATCTCACTAGGTGCAAAAAAATAAGCAATTACTACATTTTTATCCTTGCATGATAAGAAAAAAAAATCTAAGCTATTCAGGAATGAAATAGACAAAATATTTGCCTTAAATTGATTGTCTACCAAAAACCTACATGTATATCATTCTGAATAGTGAAATAATAAAAACATTCATTGTTAATATCAATAACAAAATAAAGATTCTCAGTATTGTTCTTCCATACACATTCTACTAGAGGCTCTTTTAAATAACAAAAAAAGTAAAAATAAAAGATATAAAGACTAGAAGAAATAAAAAGTACATTCAGTTAATTTGTATAAACATAAAGTTTAATCTACAAATTGTTATAATTAATTAGAAATTTTATGCAAGTCATGGCATGAAACATTTATCTAGATAACTGTACTTCGGTCAAGTTGGCCAAATACTCTAATCACACTCGAGCCTCAGAATCTTTGTACTTGCTGTTCTATCTTCCAGGAGTGTTCTGCTCTTAGTTAGAAGCTTAGCTTGGTATCTACATTTCTACAGCCTTTTTTTCAAATGTCATGGTATCAGTAAGACTTCTGTGTCACACTATATAGGGCAGAAGTCTCTCCTTGCCTCTGACACTCCTTATTTCCTCTTACTTCACTGTACTTTTCTCCATGGCCTTTACCATTTGATGTTCCTTCATTCATGGATTTATTGATCCACTGGTCCACTCATGTGGTGTGTCTTTCCTTCTTTCTTTCTGGAATGCAGTTTGAATAAAGGCAAAGATTTTCTCTGTTCCAGTCACTGCTATATTCCCCAAACTTTAAAAAGTGACTGGCATAAAATGGGTGCCCCAAAGTGTTATTGAATGGTTGGAAGAATAAAAATTGGCAAACATTGAAATAGTTAACGTGAGAACAGCCAACTTTCAGGGGGTATATACATATATATATAATGAAAAGAACGCTGGGCTTAATTTTGATCCCTGAAGAAACAATGTTCAAGAGATAAATAGAAGAGGCCCCAGTAAGTGAGACTGAGAAGAAGCAACGAGAGAAAATGCTGATGGATGGTGATGATGATATTTATAATAATCATACTAGTTTTGTTTTACCAAACATTATGTAAAAAACACTTTTAAATTCATTATTATTCACTATTACTTTTTTAATCCTTAAAAAAAAAACCCTATTAGGTAAAGACTATAATATTCTCCATTTTACAGATGAGAAGATTGAAGTTTAGGGGACTTAAATAATGTTTCCAAAGCTTTCCAATAACTGTTATCAGGTAGCCTCCCACAGACCATTAGGACAGCCAGGGTTTGAGCCAATGCACTGGCCAGTTATGGGAGTCAAAGGCCTGGTGACTTCCAAAAAGGACACAGTGATAAGCACTGTCAAGTGAAACTAAAATTAGAATCTCTGACCAGAAGTTATGTGTAATTCTTATCAAATCAAGTGTACACTTGGCTTGTAAGCTACATTTTCAACCAATAAAGGATTTCTCTTAGATATCATTTAACAGAGTCTCCTTCAATGTAAAAGACATAAAGAGAGAGAGAGTTTTAAAAATAAAAGTGGTATTTATGAACCAAATGATCGGGGAATTAGTGACTTAGTAATCCTCTCATTATTTTAGTGATTAAACCTAGCCAAAGCTGGTGGCGATTTAAAGTTTCTATTTGTTTGATGTCACCTTAGAAATTGAAATTTCTCCAGTTCTTTTTCCAAGATGAAAATAGTATTGAATAGTTACTATGTACAGTGTATCAATAGTGGTATGCAACAAAAGCCTCTGCCATGTTAGGAAATGCATAGTTCAAATTTTCAGTCATGAAAAGTACATGTTCCAGGCTTTGACATCTATACTTAAGAAACTGGCCTGTCGGGAGATTATTGTTCTACTTTTCAGGTGAATCAAGCACTCTAATTGGGACTGTGTGCAAGGAGAAGCAAGTCAGTCTGGCCAAACAGAACAAGACAGTTTTCTGCTCTTTCTCTTCGCAATCCTAGGCTTGTCATAGAGCACCAGTCCCCTCCTGTTATTTTGTGATTTATAGGTTACAGCATGCCTTCACATTTAATCTTCACTACAACTCTGTGAGTATTACCTTCGGAAAGTCTTGATATAGATTTCTCCGGTTTGTATTCCACAAGGAGAAATAACTTGGATAAATGTCCACATTTCAAAATGGGAAACTGGAAATGTGGAGAAGTTAACTGAATGTGTCATTTCCACATGACTGAAAATGGTTGAGGCGGGATATAATGCTTAGTCTTAATGGCTGAGCTAGTTCCAGGACCTCACGGCAGCCTGACTTACAAGACAATCTATTGATGAAGAAGTTAGACTCTGGAGTCAGGCTGTGTGGGTTTCTGTGTGACCGTGAGCAAGCTATTGAACTTCTCTAAGGCCTGTTCTGAATAACACCCACTTCCAAATGTGATTTTGATGATTAACTAAAATAGGGCATGATAAGCTCCTATGCCAGGGCAGGGTACATGGTAAGTGCTTCATATATGTTCGTGGTTGCTGGTGTCATTGTAATCAGACCCAAGCATATTTGTGTTAATAGTATCATAGAGTCAAAATGATTTTTCCCAGATCTTTGTTCATTTGGTTCATGTGTTTATCATAGTTCTAATAAATCTGTTATCCAAATTATTGCAGAAGTATGTTTACTATGTCACTCCTACACCTGTTCAAATCGATACTAACTCTATCTATTTGCTGGTATTTTTCATGCAAAGTAGACTTGAAATAGGCTTTATAGTGAAAATAGATAGCCGATGCAGTTCAAAATGAATGTTAACGTTAAAAGAGTAAAAATAGCTATTGACATTACATTATTTATATTTATACTGGATGTCTCATTGTCTGAAGCTTGGGTAAAGTTACAATTTGTATGAAAACACTTAAAGGAGATAAGAGAATCATAGATTGTATAATCTGCACTCTTGTTCCTTATTTTTCTCACAAACTCCTCTTTTTTTTTTTTACAGACTTTTTTTTTTTTAATTTATCTCGTCTTGTAAAAAGCTAATAATAACACCTCCCGTTTCTCCTGCCTGAATTTAAATAAAAAATTTCAGGTTAATGACAGTTCATTTTTACTAAAGGGCATCATAGAAATGATAAAGTTTGGTTGCATCCTGAAAATTTGGTAGAATTTGGCCAGTGGGAGGAAAGAGGCAGACACTAACAGGAAAGCTATGAATGGAAAGTCTGACACTGAAATGATTGGGCCATGGGATCCCTGCCAGGGTGAAATACAAAGTATATTTTAATAATCAGGGTTGAATGTGATTATAGAGGTCTTTGCTTATCAAATAAACTCATTAAGATATAATTAGGTAATACCAAGGACAGTCTCTGATATAAAGCTAATTAATATTTTTATATATAAATTTATTTATTTTAATTGGAAGTTAATTACTTTACAATATTGTATTGGTTTTGCCATACATCAACATGAATCTGCCACAGGTATACCCATGTTCCCCATCCTGAACCCCCTCCATTCTCCCTACCCATACCATAACTAATATTTAAAGAATCTAAAATCAGGAGCCTTTTTACAAAGAACTATGATCCATCTCTCCAGACTGATACATACAGCATTCATTCAAGTTCAGATATTCAGTAGCATCTTCATATTTCATGAAGAGTTATTCCACAATTTGTTCAGCCTTTCTTTTTTGAAAAAACATTCAAGTGCTATCCAGATTTCTATCATGACAATGATGAAATAAACACATAGTCTCAAGGTGCCTGATTTTCTGTAGGAAGGGTTCTGGTTCTTAGAATTTATGTAAGTGCCAGATTCTTTCAAGCAAGATTGTTAAAATTTGCATTCCTCCTGCTTTTTGACGAATGTGGGCACCAGTATCCTCATCTCCTTAACTTTGACAAAATAACTGTAGTTCATTATTCTTTTATATTTCCTTTCCCTATTAATGAGAAAGATTATCCAATGTTTCTGATCTTTTCTTCTAGTCTTACTGAGATAAAATTGACATACAGCACTGTATAGATCCAAGGTGTAAAGCATAATGATTTGACTTACATACATCATGAAATGACCAGCATAAATTTAACAATATCCATTGTGTCATACAGACACAAAATAAAAGAAGAAAATAGTTTCCTTGTGCTGAGATCTGAAGATTTACTCTCTTTAAAATGTGCAACAGTGATAATTATATTATCATGTACTTTACATCCTTCGTACTTATTTCTCTTATAAGTGCAAGTTTGTACCTCTGACTGCCTTCATCAACTTCCCTGATCCTCACAACCCCTACCTCTGTGCTTAGTCGTTCAGTTGTATCCGAATCTTTGCGACCCTATGAACTGTAGCCTGCCAGGCTCCAGTGTCCATGGGACTTCCCAGGCAAGAATACTGGAGTGGGCTGCCATTTCCTTCTCCAGGGGATCTTCCTCACCCAGCAATCAAACCCAGGCCTCCCCCCTCCCCCGATTGCAAACAGATTCATTCCCGTCTGAGCCACTATGGAAGCCCCAACCCCTACCTTTGGTAAGCACAAATCTGATATTTTCTTCTATAGATCTATTGTTGTTTTTTTTGTTTAAGTGTAACTGACAACAACATTACATGATTTCTTCGTGTACAACATAGTGATTCAATATTTCTAGCAGTATAAAATGATGATCGTGGTATGTCTATTTACCATCTGTCACCATGCAAAGATATTATATTATTATTGACTGTATTCTCCATACTGTAAATTTCATTTCTGTGACTTTTTTTTTTAATGGGAATTTTGTGCTTCATAATTTCACTCACCAATTTCACTCTTTCCCTGACCCTTTTCCCTCTGGCAACTACTTGTTCATACTCTCTATGATTCTGTTTCTGTTTTGTTATGTTTGCTAATTTGTTTTGCTTTGATTTTCTTCTGTGAAAATCTTTGGTTAATCTACTTGAGAAATATAAAATAAAATATGTAGTTCTTCATTCTGTGTTTCCAGTCTTGGTTTTAGAGTTCTCCTCAACCCTTTGGCTAGACAACTAGTTTTTGAAATTCTTTTCTAAATGTTGTTACTTTTTCTTTATATGTTTAAATATTTTTCCCATCCTTAATTTATTGTTATGAAATGAGATAGGGGCTAGTTTTGTTTTTTGGGGGTAGAAAATGGTTTCAGTGCCATATAATAAATGAATCACTTTTTCCAATTGAATAGAAATTTTACTTTTTCACATATCGAGTTCCCATATATAGTAAGTGGTGGTGGTGATTTAGTCACTAAGTCATTTCTCACTCTTTACAACCCCTTCAGGCTCCTCTGCCCTTGGGATTTCCTACGCAAGAATACTGGAGTGGGTTGCCATTTCCTTCTCCATGTATAATAAGAAGTAATAATGGTTAAAAAGCTATTCAACTGATCTGTACTTGTTGCTATATTCTTGGATCATGGTCTTCTTTTCATAATTTTTTAAATCCTTGGATATATATTCCTCCTTATTAACTAATAGTTTTATCAAGTTATAGATAAAAAAAGATTCTGAATGAAAAGATGGTGTTTAGTTGCTAAGTAGTATCTGACTCTTGTGACCCGATGAACTGTAGCCCATAGGATTTTCCAGACAAGAATACTGGAGTGAGTTGCCACTTCCTTTCAGGGGATCTTCCTGATCCAGGGATTGAACTTGGATCTCCTGCTCTGCAGATTCTTTACCAACTGAGCTACCAGGGAAGGCCCTGAATAAAATGCACATATTTATTTTGAGATAATTGACACAGTTAAGATATTAGATCTTTCTATTCAAAACATAATATTTTCATCATATTTTGGATCTTATTTTATGCTGTGTGACGTTTTATTGTTTCTTCTTATATATTTTATTTATTTTTTCTTCAGTATTTTCATGAGGAAACAGTGGAAACAGTATCAGACTTTATTTTGGGGGCTCCAAAATCACTGCAAATGATGACTGCAACCATGAAATTAAAAGACGCTTACTCCTTGGAAGAAAAGTTATGATCAACCTAGATAGTATATTCAAAAGCAGAGACATTACTTTGCCAACTAAGTTCCATCTAGTCAAGGCTATGGTTTTTCCTGTGGTCATGTATGGATGTGAGAGTTGGACTGTGAAGAAGGCTGAGCGCCGAAGAATTGATGCTTTTGAACAGTGATGTTGGAGAAGACTCTTGAGAGTCCCTTGGACTGCAAGGAGATCCAACCAGTCCATTCTGAAGGAGATCAACCCTGGGATTTCTTTGGAAGGAATGATGCTAAAGCTGAAACTCCAGTACTTTGGCCACCTCATAGTATATTGAAAAGCAGAGACATTACTTTGCTGACTAAGGTCCATCTAGTCAAGGCTATGGTTTTTCCAGTGGTCATGTATGGATATGAGAGTTGGACTGTGTAGAAAACTAAGCACTGAAGAATTGATGCTTTTGAAGTGTGGTGTTGGAGAAGACTCTTGAGAGTCCCTTGGACTGCAAGGAGATCCAACCAGTCCATTCTGAAGGAGATCAGCCCTGGGATTTCTTTGGAAGGAATGATGCTAAAGCTGAAACTCCAGTACTTTGGCCACCTCATGCGAAGAGTTGACTCATTGGAAAAGACTCTGATGCTGGGAGGGATTGGGGGCAGGAGGAGAAGGGGACGACAGAGAATGAGATGGCTGGATGGCATCACGGACTCAATGGACGTGAGTCTAAGTGAACTCCGGGAGATGGTGATGGACAGGGAGGCCTGGCGTGCTGCGATTCGTGGGGTTGCAAAGAGTCGGACATGACTGAGCAACTGAACTGAATTTTCTTTGTATGAATTGGGGAGTAACAGTTACCTACTGTGGTGCTGAAGGTTTTGTTTGGTTGTTTTTATTTTTAGTGTGGTAACACCCCTCTCTAGACTGTGAGTCCAGTATTCTTGGTGTGAGGGTTGCTTTTGGTATAGATTCAGCCTCAGTTTTTCTTAGATTGTGCTGACCATTATCCCCTTTTGGGGGCTGTAAGTGGTGGTACAGTGTCCAGAGCTCGTGCTGGGTTGAGGTAGGGCCTCCTCTTTGCTCCATGGCTGTCACTGCCTTGTCAGGGGTGGCGTCTGCTCCCCAGTTGTTGAAGTAGAAGCCCTGAGGGTTAGGTGTGATTATGCTCCATTGCCCTTGAGTGCACGCCTTACCCCGAAGCAGGTGGCCACTAAAGAAAGTGAGGTTCGTGTGGTCACAGTGAACCTGTGCATCTCCTGCATGGGTGTCTGCAGTTTTGTCCAAAGTGGCCCAAGTTCTCATCCCTTTCTCTGTTGTGTTTGACAGAGACTTAGTGCTAGGCTGTGCTGTTAGTAGATGGGGGCTGGAGGATGGGGGTCTGTGGGTGTGGCTACAGGAATCTAGATGGCTGTGCTGATTCCTGGGACCTGGGCCGCCTCCGTGGGGGACCTCTCTAGGACCTGTCTGCCCCTGATGTTGAAGTGGGCAGAGCTGGAGCACTCCCACGAGGAAATGAATAGTCATGACCTCCTGCCCAGAGCCTGTCCATCCAAGACTGCGCCCATTGCTTCCATGCTCCTGCGGTGCCACCTGGTTCATGGCCTGTACCCTGTACACATGGAAAATGGGCTCCAAAGTTTGGCCCAGATCACACCCCAGGCACCCCTGTCTCTGTGCAGTCAGATCTCTGCTGTTATCTTGTGCGAGGCTGCAGTGTGGGGCGAAGGGGGCTGGGTGTTTGCCCCTTTCAACTGGGAAGTACAGCGAGTCCACTGCCATTGGTGCATGTTTCTCTCCACCCTGATGTTTGAAAGCCAGCACAGGGGCTCTTCTCCTCAGTAGTCCAGGCTTCTCCAGCCCTTCTATCTGAGCCAGCAGATTTCGCAGCAGTAAAGGGAGCCCCCAGAGTAGGGTCCACCCATGTGGACCTTCTGTTCCTCACAGATACTTCCAGGGCCACTGGTTCCATCCTGATTTTTTCCCATCCTACTCTGCTTACATGGAGATCTTTCTTGCAGCTTGGATACATAGGGGATCTCTTGCCAGTTTCCAGTTGGTTTTCTGTGAGAATTGTTCCACACATAGATGCGTTTTTGATGTGTATGTGGGGGAAATGAGCTCCGTATGAGCCTCTGCCCTCTTGATTCCTCTCCCTAGACCATTGTCAATTCCTAACCACTGTGTGGTAATGTCTGCAAATAAGCTTTGTAGAAACGTACTGTGTTCCCTGCGCAGTAAGAATACTGGTGTTGGCTGGGCAATCTTTCTGAATGGCAGTTTTGCAATCTAAATTGGAAATGTTTACAGTTGACTTGGTGTCAGTTTTCTCAGCCTAAGTTTAAGGCTGTGCATATATGGAGGATATTGCAAGGGGATCTGGTTATCCTAATCATATCAGTCCAAGAATTGTAGTTTGGAAAGAAGCTCACCTATCTCAGAAGCGTCCAATCTTCATAGAATCATCAAGTTAAGTACTTTAGATTATGTAGTTCAAAAGTTGCTTTACCTTGGAGGAAACCAAAGCTCAGAACCCAGAATTTTCACTCCTTGTTTCAGAGGAGTCTCAGTCTGTTTTTTAGAAGGACAATCACCCCTTAGTCAAACATCTGACTCTTGGATGAATACCTCTGGTACCTTTCACCAAGAGGGGAGAGGCTGCCAGTGAAGAAATGGACTCAAGCCTGAAGGTCAAAGCTACAGCTGCTATCCTTTAATACTTTTTTAAACCTTATTTTAATACCACATTATTTATGAGTTTGAAGTTTGATGCTAATATCTTTGTTGTTCACATCAGTTAAATGTAACCTCAATAGGAGAGGTCTTGAAGGGTTTTGGTAGGCAGTACAGCACAGGGTTAGTGTATTCTGACCTCAGAAACTAATTAGAGCCAGGCTTGAATCCTCCATCAACACTTACATGCCTTGCCCAAGTTACTTGAGCATTCTCTGCTTCAAGGGGATAGTTATACTCAGCTCAAAGAATTGTTATAGGGTATAAGTGAGGTGATACATGTCAAGTGCTCACCAATAAGTGCTCCAAAACAGCTTCATTTTGTTAAATAAAAAATAGAGCTCTCCTAAGTTCACTGTATATGACTTGAAAAGTAAAAACAAAACAAAAATACACAAGCTGCTGCTGCTAAGTTGCTTCAGTCGTGTCCGACTCTGTGCAACCCCATAGACGGCAGCCCACCAGACTCCACCGTCCCTGGGATTCTCCAAGCAAGAACACTGGAGTGGGTTGCCTTCTCCTTCTCCAATGCATGAAAGTGAAGTCACTGAGTTGTGTCCAACTCTCAGCGACCCCATGGACTACAGCCTACCAGGCTCCTCCATCCATGGGATTTTCCAGGCAAGAGTACTGGAGTGGGGTGCCATTGCCTTCTCTGAGGGAATAGGCCAAATCTGGATGAATTCCCAGCACAAAAATCTTTTAAGGTTGTGTATTTTATACCTTGCATATCCTAATTATTTTTTTTTAATTTATTGAAGCATAGTTTATTTATAATTCACATTAATTTCTACTGTACGGAAAAGTGACTCAGTTATACATACATATATATATATACACACACATATTCTTTTCCATTATTATTTATCACAGGACATTGAATATTGTTCCCTGTGTTATACAGTTTAGGACCTTGTTTATCCGTTCTATTTATACCAATTTGAATATGCTAATTGCAAACTTTTGATTTATCCCTCTCCAACCGTCCTTTCCCTTGGCAACCACCAGTCCATTCTCTGCTGCTGCTAGTCACTTCAGTGGTGTCCAACTCTGTGTGACCCCATAGACAGCAGCCCAACAGGCTTCCCCGTCCCTGGGATTCTCCAGGCAAGAACACTGGAGTGGATTGCCATTTCCTTCTCCAGTGCGTGAAAGTGAAGCCTCTCAGTCATGTGCAACTCTTAGTGACCCCATGGACTGCAGCCTACCAGGCTCCTCCATCCATGGGATTTGCCAGGCAGAGTACTGGAGTGGGGTGCCATTGCCTTCTCCATCCCCTCTCTATGTTCCTGTTTTGTTTCTCTTTCATAGATGGTTCATTTGTGTCATATTTTAGATTCCACATATAAGTGATGTCATATAGTGTTAATCTTTCTGACTTACTTAACCTAGTATGATAATCTCTAATTGTATCCATGTTGCTACAAATAACATTATTTTGTTCTTTTTTTATGCCTGAGTAGTATTTTGTTGTATATATGTACCACATCTTTAAAAAAAATGTTTTTATTGGAGTTCAGTTGATTGGCAATGTTACTTTCTACTATACAGCAAAGTGAATCCATTATACATATATTTTTAAAAGAGGGGATTCTTTTCCCATATAATTCATTACAGAATATTGAGTAGAATTATTTTTAACTATACAGTCGATTCTTACTAGTTATCTATTTTATATAAAGTAGTGCATATATATCTGGCACAATATCCCAATTATCCCTCCTCCCTTTTCCCCTCTGGTAACCATAAGACTGTTTTCTACATCTGTGATTCCATTTCTGCTTTGTAAATAAGTTTATTTTTACCACTTTTCAAGATTCCACACATAAATGATATCATGTCATATGTTATTTGTCCTTCTGTCTGACTTACTTTACTCAGTATGACAAACTCCAGGCGGCTCCAGTGGCATTCTTTTGTTGTTTTTATGGGCATTGTATATATGTACCATGTCTTTATTCATTTCTCTATTGATGCACATTTGGGCTTCTTCTCTGTCCTGGCTATTGTAATAGTGCTGCAGTGAACATTGGGGTACATGTATCTTTTTGAATTATGGTTTTCCAAGGAGTGTGACTGCTGGGTTATATAGTAGCTCTATTTTTAGTTTTTTAGGGAATCTCTATACTGTTCTCCATAGTGGCTTTACAAGATGACATTCCCACCAATACTGTGGCTTGTTGTTCAGTTGCTAAGTTATGTCTGATTCTTTGGCATCCCATGAACTGCATCACATTAGGCTCCCCTGTCCTTTACTACCTCCTGGAGTTTCCTCAGATTCATGTCTCTTGGTCAGTGATGCTATCTAAGCATCTCATCCTCTGTCACCTGCTTTTCCTTTTACCTTCAGACTTTCCCAGCAGCAAGGTCTTTTCCGCTAAGTCAACCCTATGCATCAGGTGGCCAAAGTATTGAAGCTTCAGTCCTTCCAATGAATATTCATTGTTGATTTCCTTTAGGATTGACTGGTTTGATCTCCTTGCAGTCCAGGGGACTCTCAAGAGTCTTCTCCAATACCATAGTTCAAAGCATCAATTCTTTGGTGCTCAGCCTTTATGGTCCAACCCTCACATCTGTACATGACTACTAGCAAAACCATAGCTGCCCGTACGGACCTTTGTCAGCAAAGTGATGTCTCTGCTGTATAGGTTTGTCATAACTTTCCTTCCCAGGAGCAAGTGTCTCTTAATTTCATGGCTTCAGTCATCATCCGCAGTGATTTTGGAGTCCAAGAAAATAAAATCTGTCACTGCTTCCACTATTTCCCCTTCTGTTTATCATGAAGTGGTGAGACTAAATGCCAATATCTTTATTTTTTGAATGTTGAATTTCAAGCCAGCTTCTTCATTCTCGTCTTTCACCCACATCAAGAGGTTCTTTAGTTCCTCTTCACTTTCTGCCATTTCATTGGTATCATCTGCATATCTGAGGATGTTGATATTTATCCCAGCAGTCTTGATTCCAGCCTGTGACTCATCCAGCCCAGCACTTCACATGATGTACATGGCATGTAAGTTACATAAGCAGAGTTAAATATACAGCCTTGTTGTATTCCTTCCCCAATTTTGAACCGGTCCATTGTTCCATGTCTGGTTCTAACTGTTGCTTCTTGACCTGCATACAGATTTCCCAAGAGGCAGGTAAGGTGGTCTGGTGTTCCCATCTCTTTAAGAATTTTCCAGTTTGTTGTGATCCACACAGTCAAAGGCTTTAACATAGTCAATGCAGCAAAAGTAGATGTTTTATGGAACTCCTTTGCTTTCTCTACAATCCAACAAATGCTGGCAATTTGATCTCTGTCTCCTTTGCATTTTCTAAATCCAGCTTGTACATCTGGAGGTTCTTGGTTCGTGTACTATAAAGGCTAGCTTGAAGAATTTTGAGCACTATCTTGCTAGCTTGTGATATGAGTGCAAGTTTATGGTAGTTTGAAGATTCTTTGGCACTGCCTTTCTTTGGGATTAGAAAGAATCTCCTAATTGATTGATCTTCCCTTGTGGCTTAGATTATAAAGAATCAGCCAGCAGTGTGGGAGACCCGGGTTCAATCCCTGGGTTAGGAGGATCCCCTGGAGAAGGGAAAGGCTACCCACTCCAGTATTCTGACCTAGAGAATCCCATGGACTAAACAGTCCATGGGGTCACAACAAGTCAGACACAACTAAGCGACTTTCACTTCTTTGGGACCGGAATGAAGACTGAACTTTTCTAGTCTTGTGGCCACTGCTGAGTTTTCCAAGTTTGCTGATATATTGAGTGCAAGACTTTAGCAGCAGCATCTTTAAGGATTTAAAATAGCTCAGCTGGAATTCCATCACCTCCACTTGCTTTGTTCATAGTAATGCTTCCTAAGACCCACTTGACTTCACACTCCAGAATGTCTGGGTCCAGGTGAGTGATCACACCATTGTGGTTATCCAGGTCATTAAGACCCTTTTTGTATAATTCTTCTGTGTATTCTTGCCACCTCTTCTTGATTTCTTCTGTTTCAGTTAGGTCCTTACTGTTTCTGTCCTTTATTGTGCCCATCTTTGCATGAAATGTTCCCTTGATAGCTCCATTTTTCTTGAAGACATCTCTAGTCTTTCCCATTCTATTGTCTCCCTCTGTTTCTTTGCATTGTTCTTTGAGTAAGTCCTTCTTATGTCTCCTTGCTATCCTCTGGAACTCTAAATTCAGTTAGGTATATCTTTTCCTTTCTCCTTGGCCTTTCACTTCTTTTCTTTCCTCATCTATTTGTAAAGCCTCCTCAGATAACCACTTTGCCCTCTTGCATTTCTTTTTCTTTGAGATGGTTTTGTCACTGTTCCCTGTACATTGTTATGAACCTCCATCTGTAGTTCTTCAGGCACTCTACCAGATCTAATTCCTTGAATGTATTTATCACCTCCACTGTATAATCATATGGGATTTGATTTAAGTCATACCTGAATGGCCTAGTGGTTTTCCCTACTTTCTTCCATTTAAGCCTGAATTTTGCAATAAGGAGCTGATAATCTGAGTCACAGTCAGCTACAGGTCTTGTTCTTGCTGACTGTCTTTGGCTGTAAAGAATATAATCAATCTGATTTCAGTATTGACCATCTGATGATGTCCATGTGTAGCATCTTGTGTTGTTGGAAGAGGGTGTTTGCTATGATCAGTGCATTCTCTTGACAAAACTCTGTGTCCTGCTTCATTTTGTACTCCAAGGCCAAACTTGCCTTTTACTCCAAATATCTCTTGACTTCCTACTTTTGCATTCCAATCCCCTATGATGAAAAAGACATCTTTTTTGTTGTTATTGTTAGTTCTAAAAGATATTGTAGGTCTTCATGCTAAGTTGCTTCAGTAATGTCCTACTCTTTGTGACCACATGGACTACAGCCTACCATGCTCTTTTGTCCATGGGATTCTCCAGGCAAGAATACTGGAGTGGGTTGCCATGCCCTTCCCCAGGGAAGAGAAGGTCTTCACAGTAACAGTCAACTTCAGCTTCTTCAGCATTAGTGGTTGGGGCGTAGCCTTGGATTACTGTGATGTTGAATAGTTTGCCTTGGTAATAACCAAGACCATTCTGTTGTTTTTAAGACTGCACCCAAGTACTGCATTTTGGACTCTTATTGACTATGGGGACTACTCCATTTCTTCTAAGGGATTCTTTCCCACAGTCGTAGGTATCATTGTCATCTGAATTGAATTCACCTATTCCCCATCCATTTTAGTTCACTGATTCCTAAGATATCAAGGTTCACTCTTGCCATCTCCTGCTTGACCATGTCCAGTTTACCTTGATTAATGAAACCTAACATTCTAGGTTCCTATGCATTAGTTTTCTTCATGGCATCGGACTTTACTATCACCACCAGACACATCCACAACTGAGCGTTCTTTCTGGAGCTCTTCTTAATTGCACTTTGCTCTTCCCCAGTAGCATATTGGATACCTTCTGACTTGCCAAGCTCATTTTCTAGTATTATATATTTTGGCTTTTCATACTCTTCATGGTCTTCTCATGGCAAGAATACTGGGGTCATTTGCCATATCTTCCTTCAGTGGACCACTTTTTGTCAGAATTCTCCACTGGGTCCTATCCACCTTGAGTGGTTCTGCTTGGGTAGCATGGTTCATTGACTTATGCAAACCTGTTCTTCCTGAGAAGACTGTGATCTACGAAGGGAAACAGTGTAGGAGAGTTCCCTTTCCTTTACACCCTCTTCAGCATTTATTGTTTGTAGATTTTTTGATGAATGGCATTCTGACCATGTGAGGTGATACGTCATTGTAGTTTTGTTTTTCATTTCTCTAATAATTAGTTACATTGAGCATCTTTTCTTGTACATTTTGGCCATCTGTGTGCCATCTTTGGAGAAATGTCTAAGTTTTCCATCTATTTTGTGTGTGTGTGGTTGGGTGTTTTGTGTGTGTGTGTGTGTGTATGTGTGTGCGCGCGCACACACGCTATTGAGCTATATTAACTATTTGTATATTTTGGAGATTAATCTCTTACTGATCACATCATTTGCAGATATTTTCTCCCATTCTGTGGGTTGTCTTTTCATTTTGTTAATGGTTTCCTTTGCTGTGTATAAGTTTTTGAGTTTAATTAGATCCATTTATTTTTGTTCTTATTTTCATTAGGAGGTGGGTCAAAAGAGATATTTCTGTGATTTATATCAGAGAGTTCCGCCAGTGTTTTCCCCTAAGAGTTTTATAGTATCTGGCCTTACATTTAGGTTTTTAGTCCACCTTGAATTTATTTTTGTGTGTACTGTCATAGTAATATCATTTCAGTTTTTTACATGTAGCTGTCCAGTTTTCCCAGCACCAGTTATGCAAGAGACTATCTTTTCTCCATTGTATATTCTTGCCTCCTTTGTCATAGGCTAATTGATCTTAGGTGTGTGGGTTTATCTGTGGACTTTTTAACCTGTTTCATTGACCTATATTTTGGTTTATATACTATTACCATACTGTTTGTAGCTTTGGAGTATAGTCTGAGTCAGGAAGCCTGATTCCTCCAGCTCTTTTTTTCTTTCTCAAGATTGCTTTGGCTACTCAGGGTCTTTTGTGTTTCCATATAAATTGGAAAAATTTTTTGTTCTAATTCTGTGAAAAACGCCCTCAGTAATTTGATGGGAATTTCATTAAATATGTAGATTGCTTTGGGTAGTTAAAATCATTTTGGTAATATTGATTCTTCCTGTTGAAGAACATTGTGCCACATCTTCTTTATCCCTTCATCTGTTAATGGATATTTAGGTTGTTTCCCTGCCTGGTCTATTGTGAATAGTGCTGTTATGAGCTTAGAGGTGCATATATCTTTTGAATTACAGCTTTGTCTGGATATGTGCCCAAGAGTGGGATTGCTGGATTATATGTTAATTATATTTTTAGTTTTCTGAGAAACCACCACACTATTTTCCACAGTGGCTGCACCACTTATATTCCCAGCAGTAGTGTAGAATTCTCTTTTCTCCACACCCTCTTCAGTATTTGTTATTTGTAGACATTTGTCATAGACTTCTAATGACATTTAATAACTTTTAACATTTAATGATGGTCATTCCAACCAGTGTGTGGTAGTACCTCATTACAGTTTTTATTTGCATTTTTCTAATACTTAGTGAACATCTTTTCATGTGCCTATTGGCCATTTGTATTTCTTCTTTGGAGAAATGTCTATTAAAATAATCTGCCCATTTTTCAACTGGGTTGTCTTTTGTTGTTGTCAAGTTGTATGATCTTTCTGTATCTTGGAAACTAAGCCCTTGTCAGTCACATCATTTGCAAATATTTTCTCCCATTCTGTAGGCTGTGATTTAGCTTAGTTTGTGGTTCCTTTGCTCTGCAAAAGGCTATAAGTTTGATTAGGCCCTATTTGTTTATTTTTGCTTTTATTTCTATTGCCTTAGGAAATGACCTAAGATAGTTCAGTTCAGTCGCTCAGTCGTGTGCAGCTCTTTGCGACCCCATGAATTGCAGCACGCCAGGCCTCCCTGTCTATCACCAACTCCCGGAGTTCACTCAGACTCACGTCCATCGAGTCCGTGATGCCATCCAGCCACCTCATCCTCTGTCATCCCCTTCTCCTCCTGCCCCCAATCTCTCCCAGCATCAGAGTCTTTTCCAATGAGTCAACTCTTCGCATGAGGTGGCCAAAATACTGGAGTTTCAGCTTTAGCATCATTCCTTCCAAAGAAATCCCAGGGCTGATCTCCTTCAGAATGGACTGGTTGGATCTCCTTGCAGTCCAAGGGACTCTCAAGAGTCTTCTCCAATACCACACTTCAAAAGCATCAATTCTTTGGTGCTCAGCCTTCTTCACAGTCCAACTCTCACATCCATACATGATCACTGGAAAAACCATAGCCTTGACTAGTCGGACCTTAGTCGGCAAAGTAATGTCTCTGGTTTTGCATATGCTATCTAAGTTGGTCATAACTTTTCTTCCAAGGAATAAGCATCTTTTAATTTCATGGCTGCAGTCACCGTCTGCAGTGATTTTGGAGCCCCCCCAAATAAAGTCTGACACTGTTTCTACTGTTTCCCCATATATTTCCCATGAAGTGATGGGACCAGATACCATGATCTTCGTTTTCTGAATGTTGAGCTTTAAGCCAGCTTTTTCAGTCGCTCCTCTTTCACTTTCATCAAGAGGCTTTTTAGTTCCTCTTCACTTTGTACAATTTATGTCAGAGAATGTTTTGCCTGTATTCTCTTTCTAGGAGTTTTATGGTGTCATGTCTTATGCTTAACTCTTTAAGCCATTTTTAGTTTATTTTTGTGCATGGTGAGAGGGTATGTTCTAACTTCATTGATATATATATATGGCTGTCCATATATATATATGGACACCAGTTACTGTTTCCCAACACCAGTTACTGAAGAGACTTTTCCTCATTGTATATTCTTGCCTCCTTTGTCAAGGTGAATCGACCCTAGGTGTGTGGTTTATTTCTGGGCTCTCTATTCTGAAACATTGATCCATATGTTTCTTTTTGTGCCAATGCCACTCTGTTTTGAGTACTGAAGCTTTGTACTATTGTTTGAAGTCTGAGATGGTTATGCCTCATGTTTTGTTCTTTTTCTTCAGGATTCCTTTAGCAATTCTGGATCTTTTATGGTTCCGTAGAATTTTAGGATTATTTTCTCTAGCTCAGTGAAAAGTATCACAGGCAATTTGATAGGGATTGTATTAAATTTGTAGACTGCTTAGAGCAGTATGGCCCTTTTGGTAGTATTCTTCCAATCCAAGAGCATGGGATATTTTTTCACTTTTTTGAATCATCTTCAGTTTATTTTATTAATGTTTCATATCTATAAGTCTTTCACCTCCTTGTTGAGGTTTATTCCTAAGCATTTAATTTGTGAGATTGTGATTTTAAAAGATATTGTTTCGTACATTACCTTTCCGATATTTCATTGTTATAAAGAAATGCAACCAATTTCTGTATATTTATTTTGTATCCTGCTACATTACTGAATTAATTTATCAGTTCTAGTAGTTTTAGTGTGGAATCTTCAGAGTTTTCTATGTATAGTATCATATCATAATGACAGTTTTGCCTTTTCCCTCTAAATTTGGATAGATTTTCTTCTTCTTTTTTTTTTGACTGATTATTGTGGCTAGGACTTCCAATACTATGTTGAATACAAATAGAGTGGGCATCCTTGTGTTGTTCCAGATTTTAAAAGTAAGGCTTTTAATTTTACACCATTGAGTATTATATTGACTGTGGGTTTGTCGTAAATAGCTTTTACCATTTTGAGATATGTTCTCTCTATATCCACTTTGGCAAGAGTTTCTATCATGAATTGAGGTTAAATTTTGTCAGGTGTTTTTCCTGTATCTGTTGAGATGACTGTGTGATTTTTGTCTTTTGTTTATGTGGTGTATCACATTTCTTGATCTGCATATGTTGAATCATCCTTGTGATCTTGGGATGAATCCCGCTTGGTTATGGTGTATGATTTTTTCTATGTGTTGTTGGATTTGGTTTTCTAATATTTTTGTGAGAATCTTTACATCTAAATTCATCCCAGATATGCTTCCCTGGTGGCTCAGAGGTTAAAACATCTGCCTGCAATGCAGGGGAGCTGGGTTCGATCCCTGGGTCGGGAAGATCCCCTGGAGAAGGAAATGGCAACCCACTCCAGTACTCTTGCCTGGAGAATCCCATGGAGGGAGGAGCCTGGTAGGCTACAGTCCATGGGGTCACAAAGAGTCAGACACGACTGACTGACAAACTACTACTACTATTGGCCTATAATTTTAATTTTTGGCAGTATCTTTTTTTTTGGTTTCATATCAGGATGATAATGGCTTCACAGAATATCCTTGGGAGTGTTCCCTACTCTTTAGTTGTGGAAAAGTTTGGGAAGAATCAGCGTAAGTTCTTGGTATGTTTGGTAGAATTCACCTGTGAATCCATCTGGTCCTGGACTTTTGTTTGTAGGGAGTTTTTAAATTACAAACTTTATTCAGTTCTATTGATCCTTCTGTTCAAATTATCTATTTCTTAATTCAGTTTTGGTAGGATGTCTGCTTCTAGAAATTTGTCCATTTCTTTTAGGTTGTTGAATTTGTTGGCACATAATTGTTCATAGTATTCCATTATGGTTTTTTGTATTTTTGCAGTATCAGTTATTATTTTTCCTTTTTCATTTCTTATTGTGTTTATTTGGGTGGGTCCTTTCTTTTCTTTTTGGTGAGCCTAGCCAGAGATTTGTCAAATCTGCTCTTGGTCTTAGTGAATTTTTCTATTGTTTCTTTTACTTTCTGTTTTATTTATTTCCTCTCTGATCTATATTATTTCTTTCCTTTTGCTGACTTTAGGTTTTTTGGTTTTGTTTTTTTTTTCCTAATTCTTTTAAGTGATAGGTTAGGCTGTTTGAGATTTTTCTTATTTTTTGAGAAAGACCTATATCATTATAAACTTCCCTTTAAGAACTGCTTTTGCTGCCTCCCATAGATTTTGTATGGTTGTGTTTTTATTGTCATTTTTCTCAAGCTATTTTTAAATTTCCTCTTTGATTTCATCATTGATCTATTGGTTTTTCAGTAGCATATTTTTTAGTTTTCATGTGATTATTTTTCTCATTTCTTTATCTGTGGTTAGTTTTAGTTTTATTATATTGTAGTCATAAATATGCCAGAGATAATTTCTATACTGTTAAATTTGTTATGACACCACCCTTATGGCAGAAAGCAAAGAACAACTAAAGAGCCTCTTGATGAAAGTGAAAGAGGAGAGTGGAAAAGTTGGCTGAAAACTCAACATGGAGAAAACTAAGATCAAGACATCTGCCCCCATCACTTCAAGGCAAATAGATGGGGAAACAGTGCAAACAGTGACAGATTTTATTTTGGGGGGATCCAAAATCACTGCAGATGGTGACTGCAGCCATGAAATTAAAAGATACTTGCTCCTTGGAAGAACAGTTATGACCAACCTAGACAGCATATTAAAAAGCAGAGATATTACTTTGCCAACAAAGGTTCGTCTAGTCAAAGCTATGGTTTTTCCAATGGGTTATGTATGGATGTGAAAGTTGGACTATAAAGAAAGCTGAGCACTGAAGAATTGATGCTTTTGAACTGTGGTTTTGGAGAAGACTCTTGAGAGTCCCTTGGACTGCAAGGAGATCCAACCAGTCCATCCTAAAGGAAATCAGTCCTGAATATTCACTGGAAGGACTGACGCTGAGGCTGAAACGCTAATACTTTGGCCACCTGATTTGAAAAGAACTGACTCATTTGAAAAGACCCTGATGCTGGGAAAGATTGAAGGCAGGAGGAGGAGGAGACAACAGAGGATGAGATGGTTGGATGGCATCACCAACTCAATGGAATGAGTTTGAGTAAACTTCAGGAGTTGGCAATGGACAGGGAGGCTTGGTCTGCTGTAGTCCATGGGGTTGCAAAGAGTCAGACACAACTGAGCAAGTGAACTGAACTGAACTAAATTTATTAAGGCTTATTTTGTGCCCTGATATGTAGTTAATCCTAGAAAATGTTCCATGTACACTTGAGGAGAACGTGTACTCTGTTTTTCTTTGTGATGTAATGTCCTAAAAAATATCCATTGAGTCTAACATTCTGTTGTATCATTTAGTATCTGTTGTCATATTGATTCTGTCTAGAAGATCTTTCCACTGATGTGAATGGGGTATTAAAGTCTCCTATTATTGTATTCCTGTCAGTTTCTCTGTTTATGTCTGCTAGTATTTGTTTTATATATTTGAGGGCTCCTATGTTAGGTACATATTTATATTGATAACTATAAAATTCTCATCTTGTATTGATCCTTTTATCATTACATAGTGTCCTTCTTTAACTTTGTTGTTATTGTTTTTTCTTTTTTTCTTGGTGGCTCTGCTGTTGGCATGTAGGAAATTAGTTCCCTGACCAGGAATTGAACCTATGCCACTTGTAATGCAAGTATGAGGTCTTAACCACTGGATCACCAGAAAGTCCTATCTTTCTATATGGCCTTTGTTTCAAAGTCCATCTTATCTGATATGAGTATTGCGACCCTCACTTTCTTGTCATTTCCTTTTGCATGAAATATCTTTTTTAGTCCCTTCATTTTCAATCTGTGTGTGTCCTGTGCCCCTCTTTGGGGCAGCATATTGTAGGCTTTTGTTTACTTTTTACTGAATCTGCCACTCCATGTCTTTTGATTGGAGTATTTAGTCCATTGGCATTTAAGGCAGTGGTTAATAGATATGTATTTATTTCCATTTTAAACTTTGATTTCCCATTGAGTTTGTATTTCTTCTTTGCTCCTTTTATTTTTCCTTTTGTGGCTTGATGATTTTGTTTTGTGTTATACTTACATCTTCTTCTTTCTGGTTTTTATGACTCTTTGTTGCTTTTTGTTTGTGGTTACTCTGTTTTACAAATACGTTAACCCCTTATATCCACTTACCTTAGATGGTTAGTTATATAGGCTCTGCTGCTACTGCTACTGCTAAGTCACTTCAGTCATGTGTGACTCTGTGCGACCCTGTAGACGGCAGCCCACCAGGCTCCTCTCGTCACTGGGATTCTTCAGGCAAGAACACTGGAGTGGGTTGCCATTTCCTTCTCCAATGCATGAAAGTGGAAAGTGAAAGTGAAGTCGCTCAGTTGTATCCAACTCTTAGCGACCCCATGGACTGCAGCCTACCAGGCTCCTCCATCCACGGGATTTTCCAGGCAAGAGTACTGGAGTCAAACACATTCTAATTTTTTAAAATCTATATTTTCTTGCTCTCCTCCCACATTTTATAATTTTGATGTCTTTTACATTTTCATATCATTTTTCTGCTCGTTGTGGATATCAACACTTTCACAGAAAAATTCTTATTTAAAAAAAAATCTGTATATGGCTTAAGTTATTTTCTAATTGTGATTTTCTCTTTCCAGTATAGTCTTCTTTTCTATTTGGAGAAGACTTTTCAATATTTCCTTTAGGATAGGGTTACTATTGCTGTATTCTTACAGATTTTGCTTGTCTGAGAAATTCTTTTTTTCTTTCCTTCTATTCTAAATGATAATCTTCCAGGGTAGAATATTCTAGGTTGCAGATTTTTCTCTTTCAGAGTTTTGAATATATTAATATCTTGCCACTTCCTTCTCACCTGCAAAGTTTCTGTGGCAAAATCAGCTGCTGGCCTTATGGGGGTTTCCTTGTAATTCACTTCATTTTTCTCTTGCCGCCTTTAAAATCCTCTCTTTAACTTTTGCCATTTTTATTATAATATGTCTTGGTATAGATGTGTTTGGGTTTGTCTTATTTGGAACTCTCTGTGCTTCCTATTCCCGAATATTTGTTTCCTTCTTTAGGTTGGGGAAGTTTCCAGCCATAATTTCTTGAAATACATTGTCAATCCCCCTTTCCTTCCCCTTCTGGTATCCCTATCATGTGTAAATTGGCAAACTTTATATTATCCTGTAGGTCTCTTACATGACTTTTGCTTTTTTTCATTTGGCTTTCTGTCTGCTGTCCTGATTGGGTGATTTCTATTTTTCTATCTTCCAGGTCACTTATTTGTTCTTCATTATTCTTTCTGCTCTTCACTGACTTTAGTCCAGCTTTGGTTTCTGCAGATAAGTTTTATAATTTTTCTTGGTTCCTCTTTGTAGTTTCTAGTTCCTTTTTAGAGTACTTTGCACGTCTGTTGATAGCCTTTAATTCCTTCAGTATGCTCATCTCCTTTCTAAACTGCTGTCAGTTAGGCTGAAGAGGCCTGCTTCATTGTTGTTCTTTTAGAGGAATGCTCTTGTGAGTGGTTCCTCTGCTTCTCTGTTTTACTTATTTTATTTCTCTTACTCTGTGAGTTTAGGATAAACAGTTATCTCCTGTGGTCTTAGAGGGCTGTTTATATGTGGGGTGGTCCCTGGGTAGCTTGTGTGGGTTTGGTGTATTTGGTAGATTAACTTTGTTGTTATTGTTTTTTCTTTTTTTCTTGGTGGCTCTGCTGTTGGCATGTAGGAAATTAGTTCCCTGACCAGGAATTGAACCTATGCCACTTGTAATGCAAGTATGAGGTCTTAACCACTGGATCACCAGAAAGTCCTATCTTTCTATATGGCCTTTGTTTCAAAGTCCATCTTATCTGATATGAGTATTGCGACCCTCACTTTCTTGTCATTTCCTTTTGCATGAAATATCTTTTTTAGTCCCTTCATTTTCAATCTGTGTGTGTCCTGTGCCCCTCTTTGGGGCAGCATATTGTAGGCTTTTGTTTACTTTTTACTGAATCTGCCACTCCATGTCTTTTGATTGGAGTATTTAGTCCATTGGCATTTAAGGCAGTGGTTAATAGATATGTATTTATTTCCATTTTAAACTTTGATTTCCCATTGAGTTTGTATTTCTTCTTTGCTCCTTTTATTTTTCCTTTTGTGGCTTGATGATTTTGTTTTGTGTTATACTTACATCTTCTTCTTTCTGGTTTTTATGACTCTTTGTTGCTTTTTGTTTGTGGTTACTCTGTTTTACAAATACGTTAACCCCTTATATCCACTTACCTTAGATGGTTAGTTATATAGGCTCTGCTGCTACTGCTACTGCTAAGTCACTTCAGTCATGTGTGACTCTGTGCGACCCTGTAGACGGCAGCCCACCAGGCTCCTCTCGTCACTGGGATTCTTCAGGCAAGAACACTGGAGTGGGTTGCCATTTCCTTCTCCAATGCAACCCTTATATCCACTTACCTTAGATGGTTAGTTATATAGGCTCTGCTGCTACTGCTACTGCTAAGTCACTTCAGTCATGTGTGACTCTGTGCGACCCTGTAGACGGCAGCCCACCAGGCTCCTCTCGTCACTGGGATTCTTCAGGCAAGAACACTGGAGTGGGTTGCCATTTCCTTCTCCAATGCATGAAAGTGGAAAGTGAAAGTGAAGTCGCTCAGTTGTATCCAACTCTTAGCGACCCCATGGACTGCAGCCTACCAGGCTCCTCCATCCACGGGATTTTCCAGGCAAGAGTACTGGAGTCAAACACATTCTAATTTTTTAAAATCTACATTTTCTTGCTCTCCTCCCACATTTTATAATTTTGATGTCTTTTACATTTTCATATCATTTTTCTGCTCGTTGTGGATATCAACACTTTCACAGAAAAATTCTTATTTAAAAAAAAATCTGTATATGGCTTAAGTTATTTTCTAATTGTGATTTTCTCTTTCCAGTATAGTCTTCTTTTCTATTTGGAGAAGACTTTTCAATATTTCCTTTAGGATAGGGTTACTATTGCTGTATTCTTACAGATTTTGCTTGTCTGAGAAATTCTTTTTTTCTTTCCTTCTATTCTAAATGATAATCTTCCAGGGTAGAATATTCTAGGTTGCAGATTTTTCTCTTTCAGAGTTTTGAATATATTAATATTTGCCACTTCCTTCTCACCTGCAAAGTTTCTGTGGCAAAATCAGCTGCTGGCCTTATGGGGGTTTCCTTGTAATTCACTTCATTTTTCTCTTGCCGCCTTTAAAATCCTCTCTTTAACTTTTGCCATTTTTATTATAATATGTCTTGGTATAGATGTGTTTGGGTTTGTCTTATTTGGAACTCTCTGTGCTTCCTATTCCCGAATATTTGTTTCCTTCTTTAGGTTGGGGAAGTTTCCAGCCATAATTTCTTGAAATACATTGTCAATCCCCCTTTCCTTCCCCTTCTGGTATCCCTATCATGTGTAAATTGGCAAACTTTATATTATCCTGTAGGTCTCTTACATGACTTTTGCTTTTTTTCATTTGGCTTTCTGTCTGCTGTCCTGATTGGGTGATTTCTATTTTTCTATCTTCCAGGTCACTTATTTGTTCTTCATTATTCTTTCTGCTCTTCACTGACTTTAGTCCAGCTTTGGTTTCTGCAGATAAGTTTTATAATTTTTCTTGGTTCCTCTTTGTAGTTTCTAGTTCCTTTTTAGAGTACTTTGCACGTCTGTTGATAGCCTTTAATTCCTTCAGTATGCTCATCTCCTTTCTAAACTGCTGTCAGTTAGGCTGAAGAGGCCTGCTTCATTGTTGTTCTTTTAGAGGAATGCTCTTGTGAGTGGTTCCTCTGCTTCTCTGTTTTACTTATTTTATTTCTCTTACTCTGTGAGTTTAGGATAAACAGTTATCTCCTGTGGTCTTAGAGGGCTGTTTATATGTGGGGTGGTCCCTGGGTAGCTTGTGTGGGTTTGGTGTATTTGGTAGTGGGCTGTTTTTAGTGTAGATGCCTGCTGCCTCGTTCCTCAGTGAGTGCTGGTCATTATCCCTTAGATAGGGGATGTGCATATGTGGTGGCTGGTGCCCAGTCTTGGAGTTCTCAGTGGTGGTGGGCCGTTCAGGAACATTCCCAGGGCATGAGATGGGAGTGGATGTAGCTTACAACCACATCTGGGCTGGTGGTGGTGGTGGGGCTCAAACCACTTCTGGCATCCAGCCGAGTGGTGGCTTGCTGAGTTTGTGTAGTCAGTGTCCTGCCCTCTGGGAATACAAGTGCAGACATAGGAAAAAAGACTACAATTTGCACCCTGCCCTCCCCCTCATATGCCCGTCAAACAATGGTCTCTGGTTTCTAAGGCAGCCCAGGCTTCCTTGGCATATATGGTTGCATGTATGGTTGCATTGGATTCCAGGCCCTCACATCTGTCTCCAAATAGCCAACCCCAGTCCTCTCCTTGGCTGTGATCTCTGAAGTCTGAGTTTGAGCACCCAGCCCCCTCCTGAGTCGGATGTGCATGTCCGGCTGAGGAGTGCAGAGGGGTGGTACTGTCTGTGCAGTACCCCCTTTGTTCTGGTTGCCACAAACTGGCTACTGTGCTCTCCTTCAAGGTTCTGAAGTTCCCCTTCTGTTCTGGCTGATCTCCCACAAGTGAGGGAGCTTCACAGGGTACAGGAACCTTTCTCCTCTCACAGCTTCCTTCCAGTGGCACAGGCTCCATCCCAATTCCTTTCTTGCCTTTTTCCACCTCTTTTTTTCTACCCAGTCATGTGGAGATTTTCTTGCCCTTTCCACAGTCTAAGGTCTTCTGCTAGCCTTCAGTAGATATTGTGAGAATTGTTCCACACATAATGAGTTAGCGTGATTTGTGGTGTTTGTGGGAGACGGGAGCTTTGCATCTTACTGTACCACCATCTTGATCACTCTCCTGTATATAATAATTTGAATAAGTCCCTTTTGCAATATGAAATATGTCTTACATACTTTCTATCCTGGTTGGGAATCTTCTGGTCTCTTGTGTCAGTAAATAGCCAAGTCCAAGTAGCTTAAACACAAAGGGGCAGAAGGAAAGCAAGGAAGGGAGGTCTCAGTGAACCTATGTACTTAGTCATTCAACTGTGTCCCATTCTTTGCAACCCTATGGATTGTAGCCCACCAGGTTCCTAGAGAATCCATGGTGATTCTCTAGCAAAAATACTGGAGTGGGTTAGCGTGCCCTCCTCAGAGGATTTTCCCAATCCAGGGATTGAACCCAGGTCTCCCACATTGCTGGTACTCTTTATTGTCTGAGCTACCAGAACCTAAAGAGAGAATAAATAGGACCTTAAATATATGGTCTCTCTGCTCTGCTTCTCTCTTCCTGCCAGCATATTTTCTCTGACCACTTGCTTACTTACTCTGCACTGAGAAAACCAGTTGCTCAAAATCTTCAAAGTTTTCATCTTACAGTTACAGGCATAACTTAATCCCAAATGGTTGGGCACCCATCTCTAGAATAATTTAAGTCTGGGCAAGGGATTTTGGGAAAAAACAGCAACTTGTAGAGAATCAAGTGGATGGAGTGGGAGGTGGGAAAGGATGCCCCTAGCTCACTGCCCAGAGGACGAAGTGGCAGATGAATAAGAAGAGGCCCACTATATTTTCCTTCTCTCCCACATGCCCACTGCAAAAACAAAATCTAGTCAATCTTGTCTCAGGCTGTACAAAATAACATTATCAAAACTTCAAGGTTCAGGAAAAAACACTATAACTTTAGATAAACTAATTCTTAGTCTTGTGAATATTCTTAAGTATTGAATGTGAAAATATGCACAGTAAGACAGGAAGGGATAAGCAGGTTATTGAGGCTGGTAGGGCTCAGCTGCATGAAGTTTCTAGTTCAGCTCCATCTCTAACTGTGTGTGAATTGTGAGTTTTTATTCCCACTCCTTTTCCCCTAAAGTAACTTTATATCTGAGAGGGAAAAAGAATGTATCTGCAGTTGCTGTCTTAAAATATGTGTTGCATAGACCCATTTGTATTTTTAGGAGGCAGTATTCCACAGTGCATTGTTCTCAAACTTTAATCCTATTTGTTTATAGTCCTATGATTTCTGCCATATCTGAGTAGCACCTGCACTATTTACTTGCTCTATTTCATTTGTAAACTTAAATATCCACTGTAATCCTATGTTTTTCTTTAATGTGCTAGTTAAAATTTTTCCTAGAAAACAAAAACTACCTAATTTTAAAGGTGTTGTCCTTCAGCATGGGAGACAGCATCTCAAGTGACCCTGAGAGAACTGCTTTGAGGAGATGAGGGGAGGAGCCAGGTTATATAGAAGTTTTACAACAAAGGGCAGGTAGTCAGAACATCAGAAGACTGTTAAAGAAAGAAAACCAGATATCCCAAGTTAAGGAATACTTAACTATGTATGGGAAGATGCATGAGTCTGGGCTCACTGAAATCATTCTTTTCATATGCATCTTAGCTATCTGGGGCCAGTATCCTGTGTTTTCATTCACATCATGAGCTTCCCTGGGGCTCACCATAGGGAGTGGCTGCAGCCTGATGGTTAACAGATGGCAGGTATTCTCCTTCCTGAGTGCTCTTAGGGCTCACATTGGAGGGTTGTAGTCACTGATGACTGTTACATCCTTGTTTACTGATGTGGCAGGAAATACTCCATTTCTCAGCAATAACCACTTAGTTATCTTGTTTACCTCCTCACTTTGGGAAACAATGCTATAGTGGAAAATCATCAGCATTCAATGGCTCGTGTCTACAAGAAACTGTGTTTGTCTAAACTGAACACATTTCTCTTATAACAAAATCTGTACCTTTGAAAAGTATAAAATCTATCTGCTCAGATAGAAAACAAAGTCTGTACCTTTGGTCCCTGGGGGAAAAAATTAAGCATCTTTATTTATCCTTTGGCTCCAAAAAGAGGGAAGAATTTTATTTCTTCTATATGGCTTTGTTTACCATGAAACTAATTTTTATTACATGACATATAAATTAATCTTTCATCTAAACAGCAAACATTATAGTTAAGACCAAAATCCTCTTTGATCATCACCTCCCTATTCCTCCCATGAACAGAGGAGCATGGTGGGCTACAGTCCATAGGCTTGCAGAGTTTGACGTGACTGAAGCAACTTAGCACACATACAGAGAATCTCTACTCCTCATTAGTGGGTCTTCCCTGGTAGTTCAGTCAGTAAAGAGTCTGCCTGCAAGGCAGGAGACCCGGGTTCAATCCCTGGGTCAGGAAGATCCCCTGGAGAAGGAAATGGCAACCCACTCCAGTATTCTTGCCTAGAGAATTCGTTGGACAAAAGGAGCCTGGTGGGCTACAGTCTATGGAGTCACAAAGAGCTGGACATGACTGAGTGACTAACACTTTACTTTCTTTTCATTAGGGTAAATCCAAGTTATGAATTTGGCTTCCCTGGTAGCTCAGCTGGTAAAGAATCTGCTTGCAATGCAGGAGACCCTGGTTCGATTCCTAGGTCAGGAAGATCTCCTGAAGAAGGGATGGGCTACCCACTCCAGTATTCTTCTGCTCCCCTGGTAGTTCAGCTGGTAAATAATCTGCCTGCAAGGCAGGAGACCTGGGTTCGATCGCTGGATTGGGAAAATTCCCTGGAGGAGGGCGTGACGGTGTTCTCCAGTTTCTTGCCTGGAGAATCTCAATGAACAGAGGAGCCTGGTGGCTCGGACATGACTGAGTGACTAAGCAAAAGTTATGAATACAGATTGTATCTTTCCAGACTTCTTCCTTTGAATCTGGCCACTAAAGTATCATTGTGTTTTAATGGTGAGTTAATGCATGCTCACAGGTTTCCTTAAATGCCTTGAGGCAGTAAGGCTATATTTGTCAAGGGACTCTGTATGATGGAGTACACTTTCAATGAACAGTTCAGTTCAGTCCCTCAGTCGTGTTCAACTTTTTGCGACCCCATGAACTGCAGCACGCCAGGCCTCCCTGTCCATCACCATCTCCCGGAGTTCACTCAGACTCACGTCCATCAAGTCCATGATGCCATCCAGCCACCTCATCCTCTGTCCTCCCCTTCTCCTCCTGCCCTAAGCCCTCCCAGCATCAGAGTCTTTTCCAGTGAGTCAGCTCTTCACGTGAGGTGGCCAAAGTACTGGAGTTTCAGCTTTAACATCAGTCCTTCCAAAGAAATCCCAGGGCTGATCTCCTTCAGAATGGACTGGTTGGATTTCCTTGCAGTCCAAGGGACTCTCAAAGAGTCTTCTCCAACACCACGGTTCAAAAGCATCAATTCTTCAGCGCTCAGCTTTCTTCACAGTCCAACTCTCACATCCATACATGACCACTGGAAAAACCATAGCCTTGACTAGACGGACCTTAGTCAGCAAAGTAATGTCTCTGCTTTTGAATACGCTATCTAGGTTGGTTGATGCACAGGGAATTTACAATTCTGCCTTCACCTTCACTCCCCACTTGCACAAGGATCAGTCAGAAGTGAGATCAGGGCCTTCTCAGGTCTTTGCTGAGCATGCACATAGCCCTGTTCATGCACATAGACTTCTAGACCTGGAGAACTGTGTTACAAGCTTTTAATACCCCTTAAAGATATCTCATGCTCCCAATCTTGATGTTTTGGGCCAACTCTTGTTTGCTGCCATTGGAATTGCAGCCTCAAATAGCTGCAGGGTTAGATTATTGCACTAAATAGCTTTCAATAAGTGCCTTGAGTATACAGCTTTCCCATAGAATGAGCTCAAAGGCAGGTTAAATACCACCACCCTGCCAATGGAGCTTTTCCAGAGAGCTGTGAGACAGGTTATATAGTGACAATGTGCTAGGGATGAGCCATTTTGAAGTGCTCCAAACCCAATGTGCTACCTGTGGTGGTTGCAGCGCTGCTGGTTTTCAAGGCTGGTATGGAGCTGGAGTAGGGAAGGGGGGTTTCAGTTCAGTTCAATCACTCAGTCATGAATATAGTGACAATGTGCTAGGGATGAGCCATTTTGAAGTGCTCCAAACCCAATGTGCTACCTGTGGTGGTTGCAGCGCTGCTGGTTTTCAAGGCTGGTATGGAGCTGGAGTAGGGAAGGGGGGTTTCAGTTCAGTTCAATCACTCAGTCATGACCAACACTTTGTGACCCCACGAATCACAGCACGTCAGGCCTCCCTGTCCATCACCAACTCCCAGAGTTCACTCAGACTCATGATGGGACCAAATGCCATGATCTTCGTTTTCTGAATGGTGAGCTTTAAGCCAACTTTTGTGATGTTACATGGGTTTTAATAGAATCATCTGAATTCTGTGCAGAGAACAGATTGAAAAAGGGCAAGAATAGGGAAAAGTTAGAAGTCTATTGCAATAAGCCAGGTGAAAAATTATGGTGACTTTATCAGGATTGAAACAGTATAGATGATAAAAAGTATTTGGAGTCTAGATTTATCACTTTTCCTTAACTTTACTGAGATGTAATCTACATACAATAAAACATACTCACAAGTGTGCATTTCTATGTATTTTGACAAATTTGTATAACCACTGCAATGATCAAGATATAAATATTTCATCACCCCCCAGATTCCTTTGTGTCCCTTTGCAGTCAAAACATTTACCCTCTACTCCAGGCAACCCCCGATGTATCACTATACATTAATTTTTCTATAGTTTTGTATAAATAGGAACTATACCTTTTGTTCTTTCTGTCTGGCTTCTTTTAATCAGCTTGTTTTTGAACTTTACTTCTGCTTTTCATGTATCAGTTTGTTGTTGGTGTGTTTTTTTTTTTAAATTGCTGAGTAGTATTCTACCGTTTGGAGAAACCAGTTTATTTATTCAATATTGTCAACAGACAGCTGGGTCATTTTCCGCTTTGAATTGCAATGCATGAAGCTGTTATCCATAATTGTATAAATTCAAGACTAGTATAATTCTTCGTGTGGATATGTTTTTTTCTTGAGGAAATGCCTAGGAATGTGACTGTCATGGTGAATATACCATGGGTCACAGTATGTGCGTACTAAGTCACTTCAGTTGTGTCTGACTCTTTGCAATGTATGGACTGTAGCCCGTCAGCGACTGAACTGACTGAGTGGGTGTAAAGTGGTATCCCATGGGTTTGGTTTGCATTTCTCTAACTTAATGCAAAAAAAAAGGGGGGGGGGCGTCGAGCACCTTTCCGTGTGCTTATTGGCCATTTGTCAAT